>CAUYLG010047363.1:0-34172 GCA_963573385.1 Cacajao melanocephalus | reverse complement strand
GATTGGCTCAGCTTTGGCGGGCTAAGGCTGGGCCATGATTGGTTGCTCAGTGTTACCAGGCAGACTGAGGTCTATAGGCGGTCTCCCGGATGTGGAGATCAAGAGGGAGGGGAGAGGTAGGGGTTTTTCTACCAAACAGTGAGTGACTAGTCAAATATCCTGCAAATGAAAACATGACTGAGAGTTGCTAAATAAGCAAAAGGCCATTGGTTGAAGACTGTCTCTGTACTTTAAGTTTCTGTATAACAAACTGAAACCTAAGGTAGTACTGAAACAAATTAGAACCTAACTTAGGAGTCTAACTTACTTAAAAAAAAACAACAAAAAATAAAACAGGTCTCAGCCAATCATAAGCAGTTGTGCTTCAGCCAATCACAGAGAGCCAACTCTTCAGACCATGTCCACATAAGGCAAACACCTTGCTGTAACCAATCAAATGGCTTCTCTACTTGTCTTCCATGTTCATCCTATGCAAGCTCACTGCTCACGCTCCTGTCCTGGATGGAATTCTTTGAACCTCTTCTGGTTCTGAGTGCTACCTAATTTATGAGTTATTTTTTTTTACTCAAATAAATTCTGTTAAGTTTAATTTGTCAGAAGTTTTCTTTTCCCAGAGTTTACTTCTTAAAGCAGTGTAGTGAGTCCTTGTTCAACAGAGTCATGGTTTCTTATAGTGAGGCACAGTATTAGAATCTAAGATTAAGAGTGCCAGGTGTGTTCATAGTTACTGGGATATCTTTGTTTCTATGCCTTTTTATTGAATGGAGCTAGAAAACATCTGCATATATATAAACACACATAGGCAAATCTATACCTCTGTGGACACAGACATGTATGCATATGCTCATATTACATGCATTACCTACACAAGTATGCTTATTGTAGAAATGATGAATTTACACTGATTGCTACAATTCCAATCCATCCCACAGGGTTCTCTCTTTTGTTGAGACAGGATCTCACTCCGTCACGCAGGCTGGAGTGCAGTGGTGTGATCTCAGGCCTTGACCTCCTGGGTTCAAGCAATCCTTCTGCCTCAGCCCCACAAGTAACTGGCACTACAGGTGCGCATTACTATGCCTGGCTAGTTTTTGCATTTTTAGTAGAGATGGGTTTTCACTATGTTGCCAGGGCTAGTCTCAAACTCCTGAGCTCAAGCAATCTGCCTGCCTTGGCCTCCCAAAATGTTAAAATTACAGGCGTGAGCCACCGCATCTGGCCTCACAGGGTTCTTTCTTGTTCACCCTCATTACGTATTTGTATGTCCCTTCTTTCATAATGACAAGCCTCGCTCCCAACAAAATCAACACACTTGCCTGTTGGAACCCATAATATAAATTGTTTCAGAACTGCTTTTGCCACCATAAAAAACAAAATCAACTAAAAAGAATTATAGATTTGTTTGCAGCTCTTGTACCACAACTTTTCCCTAGACAGAGAATATACAGTTATACACTGATTTCATGAGTTTCTTAGTTCTTTTAAGTTTTCTTTCTGTGTGATTATGGTATTCATTTGAAATAAATTAGGTTCATTTGTTTCTATTTGCTTTTAACTTTGTTTTTTCCCTCCCTTCCCAACCTAGTTGATTTTATTCTTTAGAGTATATAAAACATTAACAAGCCTCCAAAAGTAAAAACTGTACAGTAAAGGTATATTAAGAGAAATGTCACTTTTCGCCAATTTTTTTTCCACATCGAGTCTCACTACCACTTGTAGGTGACAAACTTTTTTGAAATAAAACAGTGGTGATTTATCTTCCCTGTGTTGTTTTTGAAATTTAAAGCAGATATGTGATTTCTTTTTCTGATTTCCTCTTCTTATACAAGAGGTAGCATAGTATAGATGGTATTTTGAATTTTGCATTTATTGAAATGTTCTGCTTCTAAAAAGAATTTCAAGGGTTAAACAAGAAATTGTGAAGAAATTTAGAGAATATTTAGAATAAAATTATAATGATGATGTTGAATATCAAAACATATTCAGTATTGGCAAAAATTGACTCAAGAATAAATAAGAAGACTTACAGTACCATATCTAGTGAGCATTCAATAAAGAAAATGCCAGGTAATACTTATTACCCATAAGTCCTACCAAATTTGTTTTAAAGTTGCAAAAGTAGGAAGAGAGAGAATATTTATCAAACTATTTTTTTTTTTTTGGCAGGGATGGGGGGAAGCTAACGTGATCTTCATGTCAAAACCCAAGTTGAGGATAGTAGTACAACACACAAAAATTATAGTGCAGTTTTTCTCATGACCATATGTATTGGAAACTGTTAACTGTCTCCCACCTTTAAGTTGCCCTTTTTGTTTCTTTTAGTGATAGGCATTCACAGAAAATTTCATACAACCTGGGTTCATGGACACCTGGCCACAGAAAAGAATATTTTTCTGTTTGAGTTTCAGGTATCTGTAGCCATGGAGTTAGCTTTGGGTGAATGAGATATGAATGGGTGTGGGGAGGGCAATTTCGGGTCATCTTTTTACAAAGACTGTTCAGAACTCTCTCTCTTTGAACTGGACGAGAAATGATGAGGACTTGGAAGCCAAGTACTGAATACACAAGCTGCTCTGCCAGCCACAAACCACTCCCCGACTCCAGACTATTACCTGTACCGGAGAGAAAAGTAAATGCCTGTCTTACGTATGCTATATATGTTGATTCTCTTTGTAATAGCAAACAATTGCTTGCTAATTGTTGTTAGTTTCTAGCCTAATCAATACATAATAGATGTAAAAATCTTAAATATATTAGCAAACTGAATCCAGCAAAGAATATAAACAATGACCATGTTGGGTTTATCTCAGACGTGCAAAAGTAGTTTAACATAAGACAATCTATTAATATAGTTTATCATATTAGCAGATAAAAACAGAAAAGTAACATGATGATCCCAGTAATTTTATTAAAAAGTTTTGGGTAACATTCAAATTTTTTGCAAAATGAGATTAGAGAAGATGTGAAAAAGTGTGACTATCAGAATAAATTAAATATTATACTCAATGTGATATATTAGAAATATTCCCTTTAAGATTAAGAACATCAAAAAGTACCCACACTAGTTTCTATTAAGTGGGGAACTAGAAGTGGATACAGCACAGTAAAGTAAGAAAGCAATAAAAGAATTAGAAGAGAAGAAATAAAATTATCATTATTAGCCGATTGTAAGATTGTCTATATCAAAATATCCCAGAAAATTTACAGAAAAAAGTATCACAATTAAGAAAGTAAATTGCCTGGGTAATTTGGGTTCCTTCGAGTTGTTTGTATATAAATATAAACTGCATTTCTTCTATACATTGGAAAATTTAGTTTTAAAAGATACTAATATAATAGTATCAAAATATATATTTTCTAAGAATAAATCCAACTACTTTTGTACTTTATGGAAAAATTTTAAAACTTTATTTGAAAACTTTAAAGACTCCCCTCTCCCCCCAAAAGATATCTTATGTTCAGAAATAGCATGACTGAAAATTATAATAAGGCTAATTTTTAACAAATGGATCTGTCAATCAATTCCAATCCAAATCTTGGCAGATTTTGTCTGATTGTTTGTGAAACAAAATAAACTGATTCTAAAATGTATATGGAGAAACAAAAGGACAAGAAAAAATATGTATCTTAAGAGAAAATAAAGAGTGGGGAACTCAATTTATCAGAAATCAAGGATTATTATGAAGCATGGATTAAGATTATGTGATTTGGGAGCATAAACTTGGGAGACATGACTTATTGCCGCTGACCAATGGGCAGAGCACGACTTTTCTCTTTCTTCCTTTTTAAAAAGTTGTAATTTATATTTTAGATTCAGGCGGTATGTGTTCAGGTTGGTTACATGCGTATGTTGCTTGTTGTTGAGGTTTGGGGTACAATTGATCTGGTCATCCAGGTACTGAGCATAGTACCCAACAGGTAGCTTTTCCAACCCTGGCCCTTCTCCCCACTTCCCTGCCGTAGCAGTCCTGAGGGTCTATTGTTCTCATCTTTATGCCCACGTGTACCCAATGTTTAGCTCCCACTTATAAGTGAGAACATGCATTACTTTGTTCTTTGTTCCTGCATTAATTCTCTTAGGATTATGGCCTCCAGCTGCAGCCATGATGCTGCTGCAAAGGACAAGATTTCATTCTTTTTATGGCTGCATAGTATTCCATGGTGTATAGGTACCACATTTTATTTATCCATTTAACTGTTGATGAGCACCTAGGTTGATTCCAAGTCTTTGCTACTGTGAATAGTATTGCAATGAACATTTGAGTATATGTGTCTTTTGGTACAATGATTTATTTTCCTTTGGGTATATACTCAGTAATGGATTGCTGGGTCAAATGGTAGCACTAATTTTAGTACTTTAAACGATGTTCAAACTGCTTTCCACACTGGCTGAACCAATTTACATTCCCACCAACAGTGTATATGTTTCCTTTTCTTTATAGACTCACCAACATCTGTAATTTTTTGACTTTTCAGTAATAGCCATTCTGACTGGTGTGAGCTGGTATCCCACTGCGGTTTGGATTTGCATTTCTCTCGTGACTTGTGATGTTGAGCATTTGTTCATGTTTGTTGGATGCTTGTATGTCTTCTTTTGAGAAATATCTGTTCATGGCTTTACCCACTTTTTAATGGGGTTGTTTTTTTGCTTGTTAATTTGTTTAAATTCTTTGCAGACCCTAGTTGTTAGACCGTTATTGGATGCACAGTTTGCAAGTATTTCTCCAATTCTGTATGTTGTCTGTTTATTCTGTTGATAGTTTCTTTTTCTGTGCAGATGTTCTTTAGTTTAATTAGGCCTCACTTGTCAAGTTTCTTTCTTCTTCTTCTTTTTCTTTTTTCTTTTGAGATGAAATCTCACTCTGTTGCCCAGGCTGCAGTGCACTGCTTCCCATGTTCAAGTGATTCTCCTGCCTCAGCCTCCCGAGTAGCTGGGATTACGGGTGCACACCACCATACTTGGCTGATTTTTGCATTTTTAGTAGAGACGGAGTTTCACCATGTTGGCCAGGCTGGTCTTAAACTCCTGACCTCAGGGGATCTTCCCACCTTGACATCCAAAGTTCTGGGATTACAGGCATGAGCCACCGTGCCCGGCCTCAATTTTCATTTTTGTTGCAATTGTTTTTGGGGACCTAGTCATACATTCTTTGTTAAGGCCAATGTCCAGAAGGGTATTTCCTAGGTTTTCTTCTAGGATGTTTATAATTTTAGGTCTTAAATTGAAGTCTTTAATCTGTCTTGAGTTAATTTTTGTGTCTGGTGATAGGTAGGCACCTAGTTTCATTCTTCTGCATATGGCTAGCCAGTATCCTGGCACCTGCCTATTGAATAGGGAGTCCTTTCCCCATTGCTTATTTTTGTTGAATTCATTGAAAATCAGATGCCAGTAGATATGTGGCTTTGTTTCTGGGTTTGCAGCTTTTCAATAAATAATCTGGGACCAACTTTTAAATGAGTCATTTAAAAAATGGAATTAGATGTTTTCCTTATACCATAAATAAGAATCGATTAATTGGTTTATTAAAGACTTAGAATAAAATGCAAAATTGTAAAACTCTTAGAAGATGACATAAGAAATGATCCTTCTGACCTGGATTGAAAAAAGACTTTTTGTTCAATACATTAAAAAACCTCTGAAGAAACATTGGGAGACACTGAAACGGTAGCAGTTTAGAATTCTGTTTCAGCAAATAACCAAAAAAAGGAGATACCTCACGTGGGGCAAAAAAGATGTTCAAAATCTAATTTGGGTAAATCATAGTGTTTAGAGAAAGTATTAAAGGTAACTCAGCCAACACGGGCTTCTCATGCAGAGGCCTTCTTCTCATACCCCAATAGAATTGGCTCTCCTTTCTGACAATAGCCAGAGTGTCTTAGGAAGGTAAAGCAAGAAAAAAGTGCAATCCACACTCATCAACAGAAAATATGGGTCATTGAGTTATCTTGCATAAGTAATAAAATAAATATCAAAGGTTAATATTGAGTCACAGAGGGCTTACCTTCCTATCAATATTAACAAATGTAGTACATTAGCACCTGAAAGCTACACTTAACGTTTTCAACTATAAGAAAGATAAAAAGAAGTGATTCCTAGAGCATAAAAAATGATTTATAGCCAGGGACATCTGCCATGAACTACCCCCAAAATTATTTGGTTATAAGACAATGAATCATGGAAGTGCCATTAAAAGCTGAGGCTAGAGAATATAAGAATTTTCCCTCCAGGCCAGTGCTCACTAGCTGGTGACTCCCCAGTCATTGCCATAAATATTTTAACCCCTGTGCTTCTTCATATGAGCCACCTGCTCAAAGGAGAACTATGAAATCCAGATAACTATAAATAATTTCTTCTCCTTTTTCTTTTTCCTTCTCTGGCTCTTTCTCTCCTTGTATCCTTTCCCTCCTCCCCTCCTTTACTCTCTCTCCCTTCTCTCTTCTCTTCTTCCTCTTCCTCCTTTTCCTCTTCCTTCCCTTTCCCCTCTCCTTCTTTTCCCTTCTTATTTTGTGGAAACAAAAGACTCATAATTGAAGGTATAACTTTTTTTTCTTAACAAGGGAGGTAGTAAAATCTTTGAATATGGAGCACAAATGAACTAATCTTAATAAATAAAAATAACTTCAATGTGTTTCTAATATCGTATGTTTATTATATTCTCAAAAGTCTAGGACAATTTTTCCCTGCATGCTGGAAAAAGAAGAAAGTCTTATTTCCCCTATCTAAATAATTTCAGGTACATAGTAGATCAATAAAACAGAGCTGACATAAAACAATGATTATTTCATACGGACAAGTCCTTGTGAAATAAACATAAAAGTCTAGACTTGTAGCTGTGACTTCTTTTATAATGACAGCAGATATGAAACATGAATTGCTTCTTTCCTACAAAAACAACTTTGTAATACTGGATGGGAGAAGACTGAGAATGCAATTTTAATAACTGTCCTGAGAGCGCATTGACCTCCACTTTTAAGCTTCTAATTTATGTACTCAATTTAAGTTAAAGAATGTGAATATTGCCCTAACATTTCTGTCTATCATTCTCTATTCTCTTTCAGCCCCATTGTCTCCTGCCAGTTTGCCCCAGCAATTTCATGGTAGCTGAGGACACCCTGTCCAGCTAGGTGAGTGATTCTGAAGATTCAGCAAGGTCGCCAGCTGGCATTAAGGTTAAAGTGGCTTCTCAGTGCTAGAGAGTCACCAAGGTTAATTGGGATGTCATATCCGCTGGTATTCACTCTCAATCTGTGCATTTAAATTTTTATATCGCCACACACACACAAAAAGATACCAAAGTCTCGGTAAACATAATTCCCAGTCTATCGCCACTTCTCTCCTATATCTAGCTGGTTTTTGATTCATTCCTCTGCTCCATCTTCCCGTTCTCTTCCTAGGTTGGTCCTTTAAGAATGGGGACCGTGTTTTTTGCTCCTGGCTGCTCTCTATAACATCTGTGACTGCAGTGGAGCTGCAGTGGCCTCCTCTGAGAAGGGATTACGCAAACGTTAGACAAGGGCGGTGGGGACATGGCTCTACACCGCCTGATTTGCAGGCAAAGTTACAACAGTCTGCTGAACTCTTCAACCATCCTTATTTGATCCTCACCTCAGCATGTGCTTTGTGTGTTTTTCATTTTACATTTCTTCACTTCTTTCTTCAGGGTTTCCCCCTTGGCTGGGGTTGAACAAAGAGCTACAAGAAGGGTAGTGTAGCTGGCCATTCTTGAGATACTAAGTTTGTGAGTAATCAGAATCTTGGCTCCTGTGACCTACCCTCCGTTGACACGCCTTTGTTATGCTATGTTATATAGTGAAAAATACTTTGCAGATGAAATTAACGCTTTGGGCTTTAAAATAGGGAGATTATTAGGAGGAACGAATCTAATCACATAAGGCCTTAAAAGCAGAGAAATTTCTCTATTTGTAAGCAAAGAAAGATTGATCAGAAAAGGAAATGAGAGATTCAACATGTGAGAGGGACTCCAGCCCACTGTTTCTGGCGTTGAAGATGAAGAGATATTTATTATAAGAAATTAGTTCAAATAATTATAAAGGCTGACAAGTCCTAAGACTTGCAGAGTGAGTTGGCAAGCTGGAGACACAGGAAGAGCCAGTATTTTAGATTGAGTTGCACGCCAGAAAAAAAAACCCATGTCCGTCCCCTCCCTCCCTCCCTCCCTCCCTGCCTCTCTCTCTCTCTCTCTCTTTCTGTTCTGGGATACATGTGCGTAATGTGTAGGTTTGTTACGTAGTCATACATGTGCCATGGTGGTTTGCTGAACCTATCAACCCGTCATCTAGGTTTTAAGCCTTGTATGCATTAGGTATTTGCTCTAATGCTGTCCCTCCCCTTGCTCCCCACCCCTCGACAGGCCCCAGTATGTGATGTTTCCCTCCCTGTGCCTGTGTGTTCTCATTGTTCAACTCCCACTTATGAGTGAGAACATGCAGTATTTGGTTTTCTGTTCCTGTGTGTTTGCTGAGAATGATGGTTTCCAACTTGATCCATGTCCCTGCAAAGAACATGAACTCATTCTTTGTTATGGCTGCATAGTATTCCATGGTATATATGTGCCACATTTTCTTTATCCAGTCCATCATTGATGGGCATTTGGGTTGGTTCCAAGTCTTTTCTATTGTAAATAGTGCTGCAATAAACATGTGTACATTTGTCTTTATAGCAGAATGATTTATAATCCTTTCAGTATATACCCAGCAATAGGATTGCTGGGTCAAATGGTATTACTGGTTCTAGATCCTTGAGGAATCGCCCCACTGTCTTCCACAATGGTTGAACTAATTTATACTCCTACCAACAGTGTAAAAGTGTTACTATTTCTCCACATCCTCTCCAGCATCTGGTGTTTCCTGACTTTTTAATAATTGCCATTTTAATTGGCATGAGATGGTATCTCATTGTGGTTTTGATTTGCATTTCTCTAATGACTAGTGATGATGAGCTTTTCTCATGTTTGTTGCCTGCAGAAATGGCTTCTTTTGAGAAATGTCTGTTATATCCTTTGCCCACTTTTTGATGGGGTTGTTTTTTTTTTCTTGTAAATTTGTTTAAGTTCATTGTAGATTCTGCATATTAGACTGCTGTCAGATGGATAGATTGCAAAAATTTTCTCCCATCTGTAGGTTGCCTGTTCACTCTGATGATAGTTTCTTTTGCTACGCAGAAGCTCTTTAGTTTAATTAGATCCCATTTGTCAATTTTGGGTTTTGTTGCAATTGCTTTTGGTGTTTTAGTCATGAAGTTTTTGCCCATGTCCTATTTCTAAGGCAGTTAGGCAGGAGGAATTCTTTCTTACTTAGGAGAGGGTCAGTCTTCTGTTCTCTTTAGGCCTTCCACTGATTGAATGAGGCCCGCTCTCATTAGGGAGGCGCATCTGCTTTACTAAGTCTATTGATACAAATGCTAAGCTCATCCAATACCATTCTCATAGACACTCCCAGAACGATCTCTGGCCAAATATTTGGGTGCCCTGTTGCTCAGTCAAGTTGATACATAAAATTAACCATTACAGGGGTTATGAACTGGGGAACCAACAGCTTTTAAAGGCAGAGAATGACATCCAGCTGACAGGATGGAAGGAGGGACCTAGAGCCACATGGAGGCCACAAGCCTCCACATAAGAGTCCAGGGTGACCAACACTTTGATTCTGGACTGATGAGACCCAGAGCAGAGGAACCATCTGCACCCACCCAGACCCAGACTTCTGACCTGTAAAACTTTAAAATAATAAATTCGTGTTGTTTTAAGTCATTTTGTTTCTCATAATTATGGAAAATCAATGTGTTATTTTTCTCCTTATAATTTTCCATCTGTCTCTTCCATTCAAACAGAAAGTTTGCTCTGTGTTTTAGGAAGCCATGAGGTTTGGTGGAGAGTGTGTCCAGAATTTGTCTGCATTTATATTTATATTTCAATAGAAATATTAATAAAATATAAAATATATTTAAATACATTTAAATATATAATAAAATAAAACAGTATAAAATACTATTTTATATGTACATTTGATGAAATATAAGGCTATAGGGAAAAGGGATTCTTGAGTTTAGATAAGAGTGGCTAGATGAGAAGAAATCAGAGGCAGGAAAGGGCAACTGTTTCCTGTAACCCTGGGCTCTCACTGCAGTTGTGGGCAGGAGGCTGGGAGGGAGAAGCAAAGGGATCACCAGAGGGTCCTCAGGAACTGACTGCCAGGAAGGACACATTGCCTAGAATGAGCTTGGGGCTGGGCCAGATGAAGGACCACCACTGGGAGCATTGCTTGAAAGTCCAAGAGCGATGTGAACCCTGTGCTACTGCTCCTATGCTATTCCTACACTGCATACACCTCTACATTCACCTGGGGGGCATGAAGGGATGAGCTTGATGGTCCTCTGGGCTGGGAAAGATGTGTTCAACAACCCCACCACTCTCCAATGACAAAGCCATGGTTCTCTGCCTCCACCCAGTTTCCCCTTACATTCAGGGGTTTGTGGGGTGTCTTACAAATGGCCTCCCAAGCACAAGCCTTTTGGTTGCCCCTTGCATGGCCAATCTTCTGGGCTCCACTCTGTGGGGTGTGATGCTTCTGGTGCTACCAGCCCACAGTTCTGCTCTGTATCCCCATCCGTAACAGTCCGAATTCTCCACTCAGCACTCTGTGTCCGTTTCAGGCACCTCAGCAGGGAAGGGTGCCTCAGTTCTCTCCTGGGAGCTACACGGTGACATATTCTACAAAGTGGCACCACCTCCTGGCTTTCTTCAACTCACAGAAATACCTCCAAAAAGCAGATGACCACATACTTTTAACACGTAAATCTGAGCACTTTTGATAATGAAGGGAAGGAGCTATTGATAATGATGTCAGAACAATGGACTTCTAAGTCAAGTCTAAGTCAAGGTTATCCCAGGCAAATCAGGTGATATAGTTTGGCTCTGTGTCTCCACCCACATCTCATCTCAAATTGTGATCCCCATGTTGTGGGAGGGATCTGGTGGGAGGTGACTGGGTCATGGGGGCAGGTCCCCCATGCTGTTCTTGTGTTAGTGAGTTCTCATGAGATCTGATAATTTAAAAAGTATGTGGCAGTTTCCCACTTGCTCATACTCTCTCTCTTTCAACCACGAGAGGAAGGTCCTTGTTTTCCCTCCACCTTCCACCATGACTGTAAGTTTCCCGATGTCTCCCAGTTATGCTTTCTGTTAAGTCTGCAGAACTGTGAGTCAATTAAGCCTCTTCCTTAGAAATTACCCAGTCTCAGGTAGTTCTTGATAGCAGTGTGAAAATGGACTAATACATCGTGGGTGCCGTCACCACAGGAAAAAGGCTCTTTTCTTGGTTTTACGTTGTTGGCCACAGCCTCTGCTCTCTGGTGCACCATGGTAGGGGTCTTATCATGTCTTGGATGGGTGTTGGGAACTGGGGAGGAAGATGCACTCACTGATTTGCTGGATTCAAGATCTCCCCTCCGTTTCCTGCTCACTCTTGCTGACAGCCCATGCTGGGCTGTCTTGTTTTCCCTTGTTTCAGGTTGGGGCCTTCCCTGAAGGTTTCTTGTCCCTCAAGCAGATAGATTCATGCCAGAGCCTCTTTATGTCCTCCAGGTCGACTGGTAGGCGTGGATTCAAAGGTACACAGAGCTCATACTGCCAAACCATGCATTTGCATGTTGCTGAGTTATGTTCACACAACTAGACAGGAATTCAACTAGAATCCAAGTCTTTTGAATTCCATTCCTGTGCTTTTTCTTCAACACCATGAAGTTTCAGGTAGCTACAGGACAGACTCCTGGGCATAACACCTACCATCCTTCGCTGAGCAGAACTAGCTTTTTCAAGTTTCCTCACCAGGCACTTTATAACTCTCACATCCCATGGGATCTCATGATTGGGCCCATGTATCTTTCCGAAAGTCATGCTTCCTCTATTTAGAAGAACAAAATACAGCCACTATAGAAGTTACTGTGAACAAAAGTAAAGAAGAAAACTCACCTGAGCTAAAATTGTTTTAATGAGAAACTAATTTAGTAGCCCTCTAGTTGAATATTCATACCATTGGTCACAGGGGAGGCAGCATTTTCTCGATGGCAGGTGGAATGCAAAGGTTTGGAACCTGGACCTTAAGACCCCCTTGTGTCTGCTGTTGTATCTCCATGGAGCCTTGCTCTTGCTTGAGTCTCACTACACAGTCCGCAGACGTTGTGTACTCTCCAAAGCGTCATTTAGATTTTATTGTTATAAAATGATCAGGTGTGATTTTGCAAGGTTAAGTCAGAAAATATCGCAGCCTCTCTCACTCTTCCCACCCCATTTTAAAGCTAGTTTTTAAGCTAGTTTAAAAAAGGAAGAAATGTGCCTTCAAAAAACAGACAAAATTAGACCTTTCACAACTCTTGTCATTTAAAAGATGGTTTGTTGAAACTTCAGAGAGGTTAAACGTATGCCACAATTTGAGTGGAAAAAAAAACAAAACCACCACCATGAGCTTTCCAGGGTTGCAATTACAACCCTACTTAGTTGCCATGGTGATCACACAGCATATGGATTTTGTCAGCTAAAGACATCGGGGGTGGTGAGAAGGGACAGTGTATTTTTTGAATCACCACATGCCAAGTGTCAACTCTTTGGCAGCTCTCTTTCAAAAACAATTTTTTGAAGAAAATACGTATCTGGATTGGGAGAGTGGGCTGGGGAGAGGAGCCAGGGTTTGGAAGAAAAAAGGGAAAGATTCCTAGAAATGTTTGAAGAAAATCTGAATTTAAAATAAATGGAACATTAATGCCAAATTGTGTAATAAGGAGTCCTTAGGGTTTTAGCGTCAGAAGTACCAACTATCTAACAAATATGTTCCGATAAAGGGTGGCCAATCTGTTCCAGTTTCTCCTCTCTTGTGGTTTCTCTTGTTTTTATATGTCATGTCATTTTAATGTTTTCTCCCCTATTTTAACTGTATGTGCATCTAGGGTTATTTTTGTTAATGAATTGTCAATCTCCTGGGCCAGGGATAAAAACTATGCTATAGATCTCTGTGCAGAAGACACAGGCCTCTAAGATGGAAAATGATTCTATATATTTCTACCTGTAGCAAAAAGCAAAAAAAAAAACAAAAAACCCACTCAATATCCTATTGACACCAATAAAACTTAGAATTCTCAATTTATAGTTACCATTCACAACGTATTCAGTCATAGTGATTCCATCTGCTCTGCCAGCGGGAAAGTGAAATGAAAGGATTGTGCTCCATCTCTGTCCTCCTCCTTGGGGGGTATGTGAGCCTTGGAGTTGACTAGCCTGGGTCCATACTAGCTATATGAGACGGAGAGATGGCAGAAACTCACCACAGCCACCATAAGCTTCTGATCTTATGGATGTTACATTTTAGTTCATGAAGAGGAACAATCAACACTGAACAAATAATATATAAGATATTTTCAGAATATTTTAAATACTTGGAAATAAAGAAACATAATCTTGTAATGGCGGGTCCCTCGTAGGGGAGGACAGAAGTGGGATGGGAGGTGAGGTACCTATTCCAAGATGGAGCATCTGAGGAAACCACTCGGGGAGGTAATACATGAGTTAGAATCTGAGAGATGGAATATGGATAGACAAGCAATGATCTGGAGAAAGAGTCAAGGCAAAACAGCCACATGAAAACCATAAGTAGACAGGAGTTTGGCTGAAGCAGAATGAGGATCAGAAGAGGGTATCAGAAGAGGTTGCAGAAAGGGGTAGGTCATGATGGGCCTGATGGTCCAGGATATTGAGTTTTGGTTTCACTCTATGTCTTCTGCAGAAATTATAGAATTATATCAAATTGCTCCAGAATTTGTGAAAGTCTGAAGGACGAGATGCCCTGGGAGGATTGCCTGTAGAAAAGAACAGATGGAGTTGGATACACTCAGGATAATATGCAGAAGTCCCAGCCAGTGCCTGGGGCTGACTTCGCTGGTGAACCCCATTCCTGGCCCTCCACTTCCCTCAAGGTAAAGTGAGTGGGCAAAGATTCGGCAATGGTTTGCAAGCCTTGATGACTGTAGTGATAACTTGGAGAGCTTATTACAAACACAGGTCCCTAAACCCCATCCAAGGCTTGCTGAATCAGTATCACAAGGATGAGGGCGAGAGAACCTCTGTTTCTGTTATATCCTTCTGGATGAGTCAGATCATCGGTCATATTGGGACTCCTGGTGCAGGGCCTAGGAGCATGCAAAGTCTACTGATGCTGCTGAGGCCCAGGATACAAAATAACAATTGCTTCCTATCTTCACAGATAGGGAGTCAGGAGGGGCTACAGGTATTCCTGAACAATGCATTCGGCCTCGAGGGAGGCAAGCCTGGGGTTCTAAATTTCACTCTGTTCCTTCTCCTCCCTTTGCGTGTACAATAGCAACCCCCTGGTGAGGGCTTTATGAGACTTGCTTCTCCTTAGAATCCCAAATCGCCAATCTTAACTTGCTTAGTGCTTCTCACTTCTAAAATGAAGATGATTTGTAGGAATTGCAAACTTGTCTGTGTATGAAAATAGTGTGTCTGTCTCTTTAAATAGAAAGACATTAGGGAATATTAGCCAAGGCTAATTATGCAGATCACTTATAGCTAATAATAAAAATTTGCCTTAGGCTTTGTGGGAGTGTTGCTTTCAGGGACTAAGGGTTGGTTTTCCTTCCCTTGTTGTTTTACATATTTACAAATTAGTTTAAATGTGATAATCTGCAACATTGATGATAGTTATAAATGCTTAACTAAATAGAAATGTGTCAATCTTGAGACAGGCTCCTTATAAGACAAGACACAACCACTGATCCAAGAAATCTCCCTACACTGTACCCGTTAGATATGGAGGGCTTATTTACAGAAGTGAAAAAAAAACAAAAACAAAACAAAATATCCTCCCAATCTCATTCAGCCTTCTCCCTCTTTCTTGAAACCAGTGTGAGCATCAGAAAATGTCCACCGTATAGACATCTATTTGAAGCTAGACCCAGATCAACATTCAATTTAATACAGGTCAGTGAACAAGTGTTAAAAAGCAAGGTCTCTCGCCTGCTTCCAATCTATACTGGATTAAAAACAATGATTTAAAGGTGAAAGGCTCTGTGTCCGGGCCGCGAGCTCGGTGCCATGCAGCGCTTTGGCCATTCTTCAGAGCTGAAATCCTTGGCACCATGCTTTCCCGAGGTCATCTTCATCAGACAGGATGCTGCTCGGTCTCATCCTGCCAGAGAATTTATTATATTGATTTGGGGAATAAGGTTAATTGAAGTGAACTTCTGATTTTAAAGGTAGGTTTGGTGCAAGCCTCAACAATTAAAATGGAATTCTTCTCCTTTAAATGACTTGGGCTCATTTGCCTGCCTGGACAGCGGCTGTTTAGAACAGAGGCAGGCATAATTTTGCAATGTGAAATGCTCATTTACTTTTCTCCTGTTGCTATAACAACTCACTTTTGAACCAGACATGGTGATAGAAAGCCTTGGCTTTGCAATGAATTTCACATTGGTTTTGTTTAGATTTTTCAATCAGTTCTCTTGGAACTGCAGCTGGAAGTACAGGAATAGATTTTACTCTTTCCTTTTTTAGAAACCTTGCTTAGGACCAAAACTTTGTGTTTCCAGCTTGTCTCAAGGGTTGAAAAAAAAAAAAAGTTACACCCCATGCGCAGTTTATGATTTTTCTGACATAAATCATGTTTCAAACTCAGATAGTGCTCTTCTTTCCTTTAAAGGTAACACCAGGGTTTTTGGCGCTCCCGGTGGAGAAATACGACTGTCAATTCATTCTGCTTTTGAATCTTCTTCTGTCTGAATGTTACCAGCAAGACCTGTGTATCTGCAGGATTTGGGGATCTGTAAACCTCACAACCCTGTTAAGCCTCACACTGCATAGCAACATGCTTTGTTTCTTAATGACTCCAAGGGAAGGGCAAGTAGATTTGGCAAATATAAAACAGACAAATATTTTCAGAAAAACACAGAAGAGTAATCACACCCAACAAGACTCCAGTTCTGCTTCCTTCCCCTTCTTAAAATCCTCCACCAATAACCACAGCTCCTGAGGGCCTAACACTTACTCCCATGCTTTTGAGAGCACTAGGTTATCCAAGGCTGATTTGAACACAGGCAGAATTAAAAACTGAACTGAAAAACAGGCTCCAATGTGTGAGATGAAAAAATGTTTTCCTGTCAATATCTGTATTTTCCCTTTTGGGAAGATAAACTACAGAATAGTTTTCATGGCTGGATAAAATTGTTCAAAATCATGAAATTCCGGACGCTAAGAAATAAGATGTGAAAAACAATATCAAGAAATATAATCCTCTCCTCCCCACACCCCACCTCTTGTAAGATAGGAAATGGCCATCTGCCAGTTCTGGCCCTGTGGACCTGGTTACCTCCTTTTGTCCATAGGTCTTATGAGGAGGAAGAGCCAAATTTTTCATCAGTAGCTTCTACTCTTTAAATATTAAGATTAAATACAGACATTGACATGGTAAACACATTTAAGATTTTAAGGTATCCTATGAGTGTCAGTGAAATGGTATGACATGTGCCAGTGCCAGCATTTTTATCCTCTTTGGATATGCTGTTTTGCTCTTGAATTATACATGCAATTCTGTGACACATAAACACAAGCATGGTTAGAAGTTATGCTCTATGGCAGAAACATACACAACACATTTGTTTCTGGTGGCAATACAAAAAATATGACCTATTTTGGAACATAATTACGATGACCTTTATGTAGAGATATTCGTTTTCAATTCTGGTGAATCCATTAAAATTAATCTCTAGGCACAGAATCCAAAGAAAAAAAAACCTAGTAATGAACCTGATTCTTCTCTCTCTTTCTTTCTCTCTCTCAATAGAAAGCGGAAAACATTAAACATTATCCAAGAAGCTCAGACAACAGTGGAAATTCACATTTCTGCTAGAGCAGAGGAAAGCCTGGCACAACTCAGCCTCTTCGCCAGGCAGCCTGTTTGGAGTCTTTGATGGATAATTAGCCTTTCAGAAGTGTAAATTTGGAGACTTCCAAACTCATGATTTCTATTAGGTTGGTGCAAAAGTAATTGCAGTCTTTGCCATTAAAAGTTAACTTTGTAAATGAAGTATGAAAGAAGGAGAATCAATACTTGAGTACCTCTAGGTGTTAGGTGCTGGTTTTGCTTAAAATAAAACACATTCTAAGCAGTTTTATAATCATAAGTGTGAAAAATAGATCAAATAAACTCAGGGAGGCCTACAAACTTGTTATTTGGCCAAGTTTTGGAGCTCACATCAGTTCACATATTCACTAGTCCTAATTTTCATATCTGGCTTGATAAGCAATTTAAAAAAATAGTTTTGTATTTTAGAGTTATAAGGGGAGGATAAGATATTCTTTTATAACATCAGCAAAAATTTTCACTTTTTTTCTTGATTTATGACTTATATCTTAACTGTTTCCTAAATATAGTCATAATTTATGACTTATATCTTAACTGTTTCCTAAAAGCGTTGAGGGCTGAAGAAGCCATTTTTTTTCCCTCTTCATGACACACATGTTACTTTCTCATAAAAATCATCTGGACACATTCAAAGTTAAGGGTGACACAGTTCATGGGAGAATACTATTCAATAATCTTATTAATATTTCAATAGCAACAAAAGATAACATAGTCGGAGCTTGCACTGAGCTCTTGAGGCCTTCTTTAATGACTGGGATGAATGAGGCAAGCATGGCCTCCTCTGCATGACTTGGGCAATCTTTCATACCCCCATTGACAGCTGGAGAATTGATCACAAGCAACTTGTCTGTATCACAGAGTCATGAGTGGTAGGCCTAGATCATGATCCTAGACACAGGGATCTAAACACTAGGAAACACTGCCTCATAAGTATCTTTGTTTAGAGAGAAGCCAGTAAAAAAAAGAACACTTTGAGAGGCAAAATCACAAGAACAAATAACAGATGTAAAAGAAGTATACCTATCTAGGTGCAGAAATTCTGAAAATGACCTTGAGTTGATCACACAATATTACAGGTATTCCAAAATATTATCCACAACTAACAGCAAGGAAAGTGCTGGACTGAAGTGAGACCATAACAGAACTTCATCCATTCACTCAATGATAAAGAAAAACAAAAAATGAAAAATATTTTGAGTGGTCATTATATGCTAGAAACTGTGCTAATTATTTGGAAAACAAATATAAGTAAACTGTAGTCTTTGCTCTTAGGTAGAAGCCTAATTAGTAGAGGTATATATTAACATAAGTGAAGCCATCTTGCTTTAGTAAGTGCTAAAATAAAGTGCATTGGCAGCGGAGCTAGGGAGGGCACCTTAAGAGGTGATATGTGAACCAGGTCTTGTATGAAAGAGAGGAATGTTCCAGATATAGATATGAAGAGGGGCTGGAGACAGAAAAGAGTCCGAGTTGGAAGTATGTCTATTATGTATGCGGCTATTTGGTAGTGAAATATTAATGTCCCAATAGCGACCAAAGGGAACAGTAAGAGCTAGCACCAAGCTCTCTGAGGCTTTCTTTAATGACCTATAAAGTCATGCTCAAGGTTTCAGGCTATGTTACTTCATTGCAGGATTTGTTTTAGCAGGAGTGTAGTGACATGACGGGGTTTGTGTTTTAGCAAGTGTTCCCATGCTAGTGTGGAGCATAGACTAGGGATGGGAAGAAAAAGAGGTGGATCAGGAAATAATGGCATCAACCCCAGGAGCAGCTTTTTGAGGCCTCAGTTTAGGCAGGTGACAGTTCTGAAAGCCTATTCAAGCATACTAGTTTGCATTACAATTTGCTAACTGAGCAGAGGTCTACATGGCTGCATGGCAGAAAGATAAAGTTGCTAAAGCAACAGATTTAAGCTGCAATGCTTGTGAGTTTTCCAAGTATACGCATAGTTTAGGAGCAGAGAGGAGAACCATGCATTCCTTCCTTCCTTTCTATTGTATTCTCTGAGCCTAATCCTTCATCTGTAAAATGACGGTAACCATAGCACCTCTCTCATGGTGTGGTCATGAGACAAGAATAGGATAATACCTGCGAGGTGCTTAGCCAGAGGAAGGCAGATTTTAGTCATGCAATAAATGCTAGCTCTGATTATGTTATGTGTACATTTATTTCACTTGGTTTGTGCATGTGTTAGGTAGGAGGGTGTCTGTGTGCCTGTGTGAATGTGTTTGCCTAGTGGGTATGCATATGTGTCCATGAGTCTGTGAGTGTGTTTGATGGGTATATGTGTGTGTGCATGCCGTGTGTGTGTGCTGGACCTTCACAATGCCCCTTTCTAAGCTCTGCTGCATTTTTTGCTTTCAAAAATTCTGTAGAGGACCCTTTATTGGCCTATTTCAGAGAGCCAAAAGAGCATGAGATGTTTACTGTACGACTGAGTTTATTTATTTATTGACACATGAAAATTGCCTTTCAGTGCTCATAAATGAAGTTTTATTAGAACAGGGCCATAGCCACTCATTTACATATGGCTACTTTAGAGCTTCAACAGCATAGCTGAGAAGTTGTGACAGAGACCATATGGTCTATAGAGCCTAAAATATTTACTATTTAGCCCTTTTCAGGAAAATTTTGCCAATTTCTCATATAAACAATCAGGAATGGTGACACAAATTTGCAAATTGATACAAAACCGGTCAAAATCCACCTGGTCACAAAATGTAAGGTTGAAATGATACTTTCCACAGAAGGAAAAATCAATGGCATCTCTATCAGAAAAAATTCACCCAAGACTAAAGTTTTAAAAAATAAAGAACTAGAAAAAGTTAAGAATACCATATGTATTAGTTTGTTTTCATGCTGCTGATAAAGACATACCTGAGACTGGGAAGAAAAAGAAGTTTAATTGGATATACAGTTCCACATGGCTGGGGAGGCCCCAGAATTAGGCGGGAGGGGAAAGGCACTTTTTCCATGGCGGCGGCAAAAGAAAATGAGGAAGATGCAAAAGTGGAAACCCCTGATAAAACCATCTGATCTCGTGAGACTTACTCACTACCATAAGAACAGTACTGGGGAAATAGCACCCATGATTCAAATTATCCCCCATCAAGTCCCTCCTATAACAGGTGGGAATTATGGGAGTACAACTCAAGATGAGAGTTGGGTGGGGACACAGAGCCAAACCATACCACCATTTTGTCTTTCACTTGGATCCTCTTTTGTTCTCCATAGTCCTGATTACAAAAGTTTGATGCACATTCTTGATATCATCCTTGAAAAAGACTGCTATAGGCATACTTTCTATATTTAAGAAAAATACTCTCAATCAACCATACACAAAGAAAAAGAATGTAATGCTCAAAGGACCCTGTGAAAGAAAATAAAACTTTAAGTCCTTTATGGGGAAGTTTCATGATAATGCTAAACTTCTTAGGACTTTTGAAAGGTATTTTTAGA
Source organism: Cacajao melanocephalus (assembly GCA_963573385.1). Taxonomy (NCBI): domain Eukaryota; kingdom Metazoa; phylum Chordata; class Mammalia; order Primates; family Pitheciidae; genus Cacajao; species Cacajao melanocephalus. Next base: position 13,766 of record CAUYLG010047363.1, on the reverse strand, counting down.
AGCAATTGTGAAATGACTGTTATTCAATTCATTTATCACAATATCTCTCTCTCCTGTTTGAAATGTAGGGGCATGAACTCCCCTGAGCACCTTATTCCATTAAAAGGACTTATTTAGCTTTGATAAGTCAGCAGTTATATAGGTAGAGTGTGCTATTACAAAACCCTTTTCCAAAGTGGCATTTCTGCATACTTAACGCATGTCACTTTCTGCTCAGTTTCCAAGAAGGCTGCATTGATTCATGGAGAGAGATGGAATGGTGTCAGAGATCCAGGTTCATGAGCAACTTTGCCACTTGCTAGGTATTTGATCCTGGACAAACGACTTTATCCTTATTCACATTATAAAAGTCAGAAATACCACCTAGCTTTGAAGCTACTTTAGAAGATTCAAAAATGAATATGTAAAACATTTATCACATGATCTGGCATGGTAGAGGCTCAGTAATAGCAGTCATTATCAACCCACTACTATCCTGTTAACAAATCATATTAGAACGTATTGTCTATTCAGTTCATGTAGCTTATAGATTATACAAGTGGTGACAGGAAGTTTGTTGCCAATTGTTTATTGTGAATGTAACTCACAAGATACCATCCAAAAACCTTGATTCACTGGGATTTAAAATTTCCTATCAAACAAGAAGTGAAAAATATTCCTTATCAAGGCATCATATAAGTAGGGCACACAATAGTAACCTCGGATGTACCACCTGAATACTACAGGGGTTTATGCAGAAATGAGAAATAGAGGCACACATGGGAATGTATTCAGTGGAAGACTTAATAAAAGAATTGGAAAACAGTAGCCATCTTCAAAGTTCAAACAACATAAAAATAAGCAACATCATTCAGTGCTACCAACACACAACTAAGGCAGCACCCAGGGGGAAGCACTCTAGCCCATGTAGTTGGATATTTATGAAGGAGCCCAAAGTGTTTGATCAGAGTGCTGACATTTCTTTAGTGAAAGGCACCTGGCTTTGGAAATGATTCTCTCAGGCAGGAAGGACAATCCATGTTTGATTGGAACCAGCAAGCAGAAAGGCCAGTGTTTCACCACAAGCTGGTCTCTCTGTGTCGGTTTATGCTAGGATCTAACAGCCGCTGAAGTTCAGGGACGCCTTCTGAGCAGTACCTGGGGTGGTATTTGGTGCAGTCAGCATGCCGCCTACAAATCACTGCTGAACAAAACTAGAGATCACAGACCAAAAAGAAACCCCAGAAAACAAAAACACACAGAGACCAAAGAATACACAACCATCAGTCTAGTTCAAGGTAGATTACAGGAGAGAGAGAAAGAGAAATTTTAACGAAGCCCGTTAGTTGAGGGCAAGGCATTAGTCTTCCCCTTTTACCTGCCCAGCAGCTGCAGGAGGCTGAGGGCCATGGGTATGCTGAATGCTTGCTCTAAACAAACAAGAAAGGTCTAATCTTCCCATGGAGCCAGCATGCTCAGCAAGCGACCAAAGCAAACTCAGATGAAGACATTCTTCCAGCTACCTCTCCAGCCCATCATCTCCAAATCAAACGCTTCTTTCTTGTGTGTGCTTCTCTGGAGAGCAGTACGGCCAGCAGGCAGAGAGACCAGGATTCCTTCCATAGCCACTGCCTGACACTGGGTGAAGTCGGCCTCACAGAGAAGCTAAGTTGTCCTGTGCTGACTGTGTCAATGTGCTTTTTCTTAGTCTGTATCACTTAAATAACCTCTACTGACATCAAGATGCCTAATTTGTAGTCAATCAGCTACTTCCCTGATTGTAGATGAAACTGGTATACACATTGCCACTTGCTGCAGGTTTACATCACATAGAAATAAGCATTCTCCTCTCATCTATGGGTCGGAGTCAGAGCAAAAAGTTCTCATCATTCAATCCCTCATTGCCTAAAGCCTCAAACACACCATTCTTTGCTCTTAGCTTCTGCCCTTTGAACACGAAGGTCAGATCTACCCCAAGGCTCCTCTGTCGACTTCCAAGCAGTCACTTGAAAGAAGCCTCATCTTAATTAAGTCAAACCCCTAGTTGTCCTTTGACCAGGCTACGTGGAAAGCACACTGTTAGGCTAGCTTGTCCCTTGTGTAAACTGCCTTGAAAGAGAAAGCTGTGTAGAGGTCCAGAGGATACCCTTCATTGTGTCTAAGATTGGCTTACGATTGTTTTAGAACTGAGCAGAATGAGAACACAGAGCTGTAGGAATCATGCTATGTGCCATTTGGAGAAAGTTGGAAAGCTTTCAAAAGTATTGATTTGAGGAAGAAAACATCTTTGGGTGCAAATATTTAAATATAACACTTTTTTTCTAAGTGATTTATAGTTCTTAGCCATTCAATGAATTATTAGTTCCATTTTATAAACAAAGAACTTGAGGCCAACTAAACTTTCTTCTGCATTGGCACTACTGGGTTGGGAACGTGTCTGTTGCCACTGTGGGAAGAGTGTCAGCTCCCACTTCAATCTGGTGGCAGGCTCTGGAAGGCTCAACCTTCGGGCCTCCAGTTTCACTCTTGGTTGGCTAGAGGATTATCAAACAAATCTCCCTCTCCTTCTGTCCTGAAGCTTCCCTTCTCACGGGCTAAGTTTTCAGGGAGATCTGATACTCAGCCCAAAAGCGCATCCTTTTGGAGGAGAATCAAGGTTTTAGACATCACGATTTGAGTCACTGGAACGACAGCCAACTGACAATTTCTAGAGATTTTGTGAGATGATTGATGTCAGATTGGTAGTTGAAAATTGGCTACCTTGGAAAGATTTACACCATGGATATCAGGAAATGCTACAAATTGGATCGTCTTTTCTATCCCAGGATCCAGCTGTTCAACAGTTAATAGCACACTATGGAAGAGAGGTAGAGCAAATGAGATAAGAAGGCCAAAAATGGAGAATCTCCATCCCAAGATGCTCAGAACCATGTCCATCTGAGGAAAAACCAAAAAATTCCTTTACAAGCCAATAAACAAAAAAGGCAGATGTGAACAGATTGGTCCATTGTTAATTCTTGGTATTATTGTGCACTTTAGGCTTATTTTAAAAATTTTTACAAAAGTAGTAAATGAATATATTCTCATTGAAAAAATTATCAAAATTATATAGAAGTATATGGAGTTAAAAAAATCAATTTCCATCACCACCTCATTTACACTGCTCTTCCCACAAAGTTCCTTATCAGTTGTGTGTGCGCTTTCAGTTTTTCTTCTGTGCACTCCATACACACACATGCACACACACATTCACATATTTATACACACTCCTCTGCATTTTGTACTCTTCTAAAATCTAGGTTGGTGAAGGTATTCGAAGATACTCTTCCAATCTATGATCACCAAACCTCTTACCATGAACTGATGCTCATTCTCATTTGAGCAGAGATGATTTCTGCTCACTGTACATTTACTCTATTACCATTAATGCTTGAGGACATGCTTGAAAAATTCTGAAATATGTGATAAACTGGCATATATTTGGTTTCACCATAAAATGCCCACTTTAATGCTGTCTATAGACTTCTTTGCCATTCCAAACATAAATAACAACAAATAACTTGAAGAAAATATAATGACAGAGATAATAGGCTTCATATGTAAAAATCAACTATTCTAAAACATTTGAAGCCTACTTTATATAAATAGCTCATAAAATTGGTTTTGTTTATTGATGTTTCAGGAAAACAACGATGTATTGGAAATGGCTGTGATATTGTCAAAAAATATAATTGATTACCTGGCATAAAATAGGATCATTATCTCACATGATAAAAATCATGAAAAGTATTTTAAAAACTCTAAAGTGCTACACAAATATTAGCGATTGATGACATGCAGAAAAGAGATAGTTGTTCTCTCTTTTTTTGCATATATTATTGAATGGGCTGTATATCAAGTGTGCATTCTTTAAGCTTTGACACATTTCACATGATTTTCTCCATGTAAATATTATTCCTAACTCATCGAGCAATTTTTATGTATTATGCATAAGCCTTCAACTTTCAATATTCAGTTAATCTAGAATTTCTATATATAATTTAAATTCCCTTCATAAAATGACTCTTAATACATTTCAGTTAAATACTGCTGATTCTCAGGTTATTCAGGATAGCGAGGAGTGAGCTTAGCAAGAACAATCCAAAATAGCCGATAATACCCAGCACATCAACATCTTTCAGAATGTGCCATATCTGTATGGTGTGGATCTGAATAATCAAGTATTATGTTAAGACTGATTATTTCCCCTGTGGCCATGTGAAGTCCCTTAGCAGACTCACATCTTCCATTTCCTCCTCGGCATTCTGTGTTTGGCCTAGTACAATCCACTAAACACTATTAAATGAATTAACTGTGAAGGTAAGAAAAACAGTAACCAAACCATTAAATGTGCTGAAGTCCATTCAAACATATAGAGTCACTTGACATTTCTTTTACTCAAAGGCTATTTCCTAAATGTCCTGGTGACCTCTGAGCATTTGTTTCACATCTTCATGCTGCTAGTGGCATCTACATTTAATGTCAAAACAGCCACCTACTCTTCAAATAGTGTGACTGGTGTAGCTCCAAATCTTATAGCCTTGGGAGATGGATGCAAGCACTGATTTGATAGACTGAAGTTTATGCTTTCCCCCTTTTAAATAAGCTTACTCTTTGGTAGCAAGCACTTAAGGGATTCCTAAAATATTTGCAAACATTTCTGTCAGATAGCATCACCGTCACCATATGATTTAAACAAGCATGTATTCATCACACTTAAACCAGATGTCATCTGAGTAGATGAGAAATGAATCATTTGCTCCTGACAGCTTGTTTATTTCTGGCAACACTTTCCAGCAGGGATTGTCTAAATGCACAAAACAATTTTCTCATATCTAGACATGAGGATGAAAGTCCAAATACTACAGGAATAAGCTTTTCTCCAAGGTGGTGTTCCAAAACAGACTTTCTTTCCCCTACGACAAAGGGCTGTATGGCTTCCAGTCTTGGGGATGGAATCTCTCTGTGTCTACCTCCAACGTAAAGAATCATTTCCATTAATTAAAGAGTCGCTTCCACCAACCAAAATGTGCCAGGAATGGTGGGCTCAGCATTTTGTTAACTTATCTCATTTAATCCTCCCAACAACTTTAGAATAGGTATTTCCTCTCCATTTTACAGCTGAGGACACAAAGCTATAGAGAGAAGCTGAGTAAATTGCTCACGGATTTCCAAGGATTAAGTATGAGACAAATCAGTGGTCACACCAGGCCTTTTGACTTCAAAGCCTGTGCTACACTGCTGGGAGTCTCAGATTCTGGACTGATAACCTTTTGGAGCCTCCTGTTCCTTATTTGTGGGATTAGGGAGTTGGGCAATGGAATAACTAAGAATCTTTCCAGTTTTAGAATTCTAAAAAAATGTAAGCACTTCCCATTATATAAAACAGTTTATATCACATTTTTGGTCAGTTTGCACACATTTGTAACATAGACATTGTAAATATTCAGGAGGTTAGCCTGTCAATAAATAAAATACATCCTGATGGTTTTCCAGTTTGATTACGATTGTTAGACAAGAAGATGGACGGCAACAGCCTTTGTAGTGCAAAGCCTTAGGAATAAAAATAAAATACTTGTAAATTTCATTTTTGGGGCAAGTCAGGCCAAATGATCAGTAGAACAGTATGTGGTTCTAAGGGCCACAGAGAATTATCACTGGGGTCACTTTACAGTTCCTGAGGCAACTGAATGGCTTAAAATAATGACTCTTCTAATAATGGGGATAAAGCAGGAAAAGAGAGATGGTGAACAAATGATTGGTGAGGACTGCCATCCTGCAATATTAAGGTCTTTTTGATAAATCCTAGAGATTCAGCCTAGCTCCCAGGTCAGAGGGTCATGATTCAATGGCCAGAGGAACTGTGGTATCAACTTTAAATGATATCTCTCCCTGCTACAGACCTGGGAAGAGGTGGGATTTAAACAAAAATATAAAATATCACAGATGCCCTATATGCTTATATCATCACCTGCTTCTTTCCTTTGAGGGTAAGGATGCAAAGATCAGAGGACCTAATCCACATTGAGTTGGCCGGCAAATGAAAGGCATTCCAAGAGCTACACCAGAGATAAGGAAAATGTGTGTCCCTTTCAGATGCTGTTGCAATATCATTTATTTCCTTCTCACAATGTACCACAGATTTTAGAGTGCTCTTCTTTTTTCACATTCAACCAAGAATGCCCTCCTCCTCAATTTTGAGGATACCTCCTCAAGGGCAACCTGGTGTTAATCAGAAAAAGTTTTCAAAAAGTTAATATAATGTTATAGGGTACATATGGACAGAGGCTGTGAAAGTAGCATTTCTGTCAGGGCGGTAAGATTACAGGAGAATTTATTTTCATGTTTTATATTTCCATTGATATGGTAATAATATTGTTTTAATCATATATGCAGAGATTGAGGCAGGAAAAGCTAATTTGGTTAATATAAGCTGATTGGTAACAACATAACTCCCACACATGGCTCGCCACAAGCAAAAAGTAAGTCCTGATTCTGTGTGCTCTCTGGGATCACCCACGGGAAGGATCTGAATTTCTGACAGTCTTAAATGTGACAGCAGCATTTTAGCATGTAGACAAGTGCAGTAATTTGGCAGCAAACTCAAGACTCATGCTCACCAGACTGGTAGATCGGAAATAAATCACAGATGTCACACATGTTCTCTTAGAAGGGAGAGAATTGATCAGGTGCCAAATCCCATCACACCCACGCCGTTCTTGTTCCAATTGATAGAACCTCTCACCCTTGAAATTCTGACAAGTACTATTAGGGAAAGAGACTCTAACTCATAGCTCTTCCTGACTCTTTATCCATCTTTCCGAAGAGTGTCTATCTGAGCTCAGTCTCAGGCTCATTTAATTATGACATCTGAATCAATACTCCATGCTAGCCCCAGCTTGTACCAGCTTGCTTGGCAGTTTCCAATATCCGTGACAGACCTTCTAAAAATGTCACCTTCTCATTTGGAAAGAAGGTACCTGCCTTCCCATTGGGTCTCTTTATTTATTTTTAATTTTGGTATCAGTCATTACTTACAGGTTTCACAAGATTTAACATATGTTTTCAAAAGCATATACTGCATTTTCTGAACTCAGATTCGCTTTCTGCCTCTGTAATGCTAAGCCAGAGACCACAGAAATGGAAATGAAACCAACAGCAATTTAAATAAATTACAAGCTGACAACAATCTGCCTCAGTGATGTTTTAAATGAAATGTATTAACTGCAAAAATATCAGAATGCCTTAGACTATCTTAAGAGACTCCATGTTGACACTATGGGAGATTTTTAGATATCTACATTTAAAGAAACATAGCATGAGAGAGGTTTAGAAAAAAAAAGGTTGCTCAAGAATATTTTGTTCTTAGTCTGTTCTGTCGGCTATAGCAAAATACCATAAACTATGCAGCTCATAAACAGTAGGTTTATTTCTCATAGTTCTGGAGTCTGGGAAGCCCAAGATCAAACAGATTCAGTATCTGGTGAGCTCTCACTTATTCAAGTCATCTTTTTCACTATGTCTTTACATGGCAGAAGGGGCAAGGGGGTCTCTTTTATAAGAGCACAAATCCCATTAATAAGGGCTCTATCTTCATGACCTAATCACCTCCCAAAGACCCCATCTCCCAATATTATCACTTTGGGGAGTAGGATTTCAATATATGAATTCTAACTTATGAATACGATCAATTTACCTACTCATATTTATTGCACCAATCAGGTTTCAAATCTAGCATATTATGCTAACGTCAGAATGTTTGTAGATTCTATGTTCACAGAACAGCTACAGTTATGCACTTAGAGCATAGGTACTGGCCTAGAATCAGAACATTTAGAGTTGTCCCTGATCATCAAATCTGCAAGCTTAATGCAAGTCATCTGTAGTCTCAATTTTCTTGTCCATCAAATATTCAGAGGGAGAGAGAGCCTAGGATGTTGAACCTTTAAGCTGGAAAAGTCTGTGATTATAAGAACATCTCAACTGCATACTTAGCCCTTAAAATGTTCAAGAGATTTTGGTGCTTCCTATATGTCTAGGCCTCTATGTGGCTCCAAGCTACAGGCCTATATGCATATGTAAGGTAAAGTCCTATACGTGTCTCTAAGACATAGGCCCCTAGAAGTCTATGTACATGGTTATAGGCCTATAAATATCTATTAAGTATCAGCTTCTAAGGGCCTAAAATCTGCAAGCCAATATATGCCCATAAAGTATCGGCCTATGTATGTCTATAATGTTTAGACCTAGGTGTGTCTATAAGGTATGAGCCAATGCTTGTCTATAAGGTTTTGGCTTATATAAGTCTCAAATGTCTTGATAATGTTCCAAAGGGAGTCAAGGAATTAGTTAAAATATTTTGATAAGAGTTTATCTAGTTTTCTGACTAAAGATAAACTCTACACTTTTACTATGAGGAATAAAAAAGAAACAAACATGCACACACTCACATATACATACATAAAATTATTTCTTGGAAGTATAAGGAAGAAGTCTGTATAAAACATAGATTTAATCACAGGTAAGTTCTTTTCATTGTTGGGAATTTAAGAGGAGAACATATAAAACCTCTTTAAGGAAGTTTTGTAAGCTGTTAAATCAAAATCAATGGTTTGATGACTGTTTTTAATGCTCCTACCAAAAGGAAAAAAAAGACTCTTTATATCTTTCCCCTGTCAGCACTTAGTCTTACTGCCACTGGCAAGACTTAAATTCTTTTAAGCTTAGCCTTGTCCTATAGGAGAAATAGCCGTTATGATTTGTTGCCTTTGGGAATGATACATGATTGATGAGGGCTCAAATGTTCCAAAGAGGAGAATATGAGGCCAAATACAATTTGACAAATGCCCAAAACGATAATATTAATAGTTTACATTTATTATTGTCACTATCTTTTCAAATGCTTTGATTAGATTCCCAGTGTACATTACATATAAAATCTTGTTTCTTATTCATATTACTATAGTCATCTCAACAAGGCAATCAAAACCCACACAAAAAATTCTTCATAAAACACAAAAATATCTCAAAAGTGTTTTTGTGGATTGCTGCATTTTATAGCTTTTACTAACTAGGTTCTAACAGTTAGTGCAGGGCGTGCCACCAAATAAACGTTTATGAATGACCACAGAACAGAACTTAATCTCATTTACTATATGTGCCCATAATAATCTTTCATAAATCCTAACAATATCTTTCAAAACACATCTTGAAAAACCTACACTTTTTTTGGCTTATAGAAATTGCTGAGAAAAGATGAGAGAAGAACTCTATTTTTCTGCTTTTAAACTAATTTCCTATTATTTGCAGATCACTCAACTTTCAAATTTTCATAAGGAAAGAACTACAATTATCCAGCTCTGGCTTCTTATACCCATGATTTAGACTTTCCTTTATCCTGACTCCAAATATCTTCTAGGATCATAAAATATATTGGTAGATTTTCTTTTCATACCCTGATTGCTTAGAAATCACTTCTCAAAAGAAGACCTTCATGTACCTAACAAACATGTGAAAAAAGCTTATCATCACTGGTCATTAGAGAAATGCAAATCAAAACCACAATGAGATACCATCTCACACCAGTTGGAATGGCGGTTATTACAAAGTCAGGAAACAACAGATGCTGGAAAGGATGTGGAGAAATAGGAATGCTTTTACACCGTTGGTGGGAGTGCAAATTAGTTCAACCATTGTGGAAGACAGTGTGGCGATTCCTCAAGGATCTAGAACCAGAAATACCACTTGAGCTAGCAATCCCATTACTCGTTATATACCAAAAGGATTATAAATCATTCTACTATAAAGACACATGCACACATATATTTATCGCAGCACTATTTACAATAGCAAAGACTTGGAGCCGACCCAAATGCCCATCAATGATAGACTGGATAAAGAAAATGTGGTGCATATGCACCATGGAATACTATGCAGCCATAAAAAAGAACGAGTTCATGTCCTTTGTAGGGACATGGATGAAGCTGGAAACCATCATTCTCAGCAAACTAACAGAGAAATAGAAAACAAAACATCGCATGTTCTCACTCATAAGTGGGAGTTTAACAATGAGAACACATGGATACAGGGAGGAGAACATCACACGCTCGGACCTGTGGGGAGGTGTAGCATTAGTAGAAATACCTAATGTAGATGGTGGATTGTTGGGTGCAGCAAACCACCATGGCACATGCATATCTATGTAACAAACCTTCACATTCTACACATGTATCCTGGAACTTAACGTATGATACAAAAATAAAATTAAATTAAATTTAAAAAAAAGAAATAGTTTGTCTACTCAGAGATCCATATAGAGGGACGTTTTGGATCAGACCTGTCAGCACTGGAAGTCATTTAAGATAAATTGCCCCTGGGTTGAAACTGTTTTCTCAACCCATGTTTTCATGTCAAAGACTATGAAGAAAATGTAACCTGAGTTCTCTGAATGAGCTCTTCATAACTAGCACGTGTGGATGCAAGGGAGCGCCGAGCACAGCGGAGAGTCAATGCAGTTCAGCACGAGCCCTTAATTAAGAGAATCATTTTAATTATTGTCCAAATCTAGATATCTAGTTTTTTCTTAAAAAAAGTTCACCAACCAGATTGCTAAAAAGAAGTTCACCAACCAAGTCAAGCTGTATAAACTGGGACTGTTTCAGGCAAACTGGGATGTACGGTCACACTGCCAATCCTGGCTGGGCAACCCTTTATGCATTATGCACTGCCTCAGGGCCTCAGTTGCCTTACATGCAAAAGAAGATAAACAGTATCTGCCTGACCTATCTCAGAGGATTATGGGAAACTTAATGCAGTAATGTTTATCAAAGCACTCTGGTAACTCAGAAAAACTATACTATAAAAAGATAAGCATCATTAAAATCGTTACTAACGTGATTAGACAAGTCCTACGAGCCTGAAAAATCTGAAAGAATGGAAAAAAAGGGACTTGCACCATCCCATTAGGATTTCAGGGATATTTTAATTTATATATTATGTATTATTTATTAAGGATTTTATGTAAATATCCTTTATATAGTTGTATGGAAAAAAATCTGCCACTTCTCAATTTCTTTTATTCTCATAGGATGGCCAAATCATAGATAATACTCAAAAGTAGATAATTAAAAACGAAAGTTACATTCTAAACACATTATGATGTGTTCAGGTAGCTATTTTCCAGATTGACTATTCCATAGATTCACTTTCAAACATAACCTTTTAGAGGTTTAAGCTAATTGGATAATCATCAGTTCACATGGAAAAGATCTGGCTTCTGTTGCTCGCAAGCTTAATTCATGCTAATGGTGAACCTGGGCTACCAAAAAACGTCCAGGCTTTAGGTTCTTTGGTGGAAGTTCAGGCCTAAAAATGCAGGGGATGCCAGGTGTGGTGGCTCACGTCTCTAATCCCAGCACTTTGGGAGGCTGAGGCGGGCAGATCACCTGAGGCCAGGAGTTTGAGACCAGCCTGGTCAACATGGCAAATCCCCCTTTTTTAAAAAAATTTTTGTATTTTGTACTAAAAATACAAAAATTAGCTGGGCGAGGTGGCGATGCCTGTACTCCCAGCTACTTGGGAGGCTGCAGCAGAAGAATTGCTTGAACCCAGGAGGCAAAGATTGCAGTGAGCCAAGATCGCACCACTGCACTCCAGCCTGGGTGACAGAGTGAGACTCCGTCTCAAAACAAATAAAAATAAAAAAGAATGCAGGGGAAAGAAGGTCCTCTGTATTCCACACTGGTCAGTCCACACCCAGAATAAATGGTTCAGAACATCTGGAGCCATTCCAGACCAGGGTGATGCAGGCAGCAAGGGTCTGGAAACTATGTCATGTCTGCAGAGGTTGAAATAATTGGGGATATGTCAACCAAAAAAGAAGACAGTGCAGCTGAAGTGCTGTCATGTGGAAAAGAGATTTAGAGTTCCAAAAGGTGAGATAAGAATGAACAGATTGAAGTTACAAGACAAAGGTTTGTAGCAATGTGTCCAACTTCTTTCTAACATCCAGACTTGTTCACAAATGGAATAGGATACCTCCAAAGGGAGTGAGCTTCTTGTCCCTTACATTGTTCAAGCAGCAGCTAGAATCTTCCATAGCAGACAGAGGGCAATGAACTAGATTAGAGCATCCAAATTGTGTTCTGCAGCATCTGAGAAGGAACCACAAATGCCTTGGGGATCATATAGATTAGGACGGTCAGGGGCTGCTCAGTAGTGTGAGGGCTCCAAGCCTCCAGCCCTGACTAACCAGAGCAGTTCCGCTTCTGTTCGTTGTTGAGGTTTCGGTTGTTGCTGTTTTGTTTCTGCTTGATTGTTTGTCTAACATAATGTTTTATGTCTGCATAGCATTTATTTTGGAAAAAAAAACAGTAGGGGAGAGGTTCTACCGAAAGATCTGTTTTAAAACCGCTGACATCAAAGCTTCTTTACAGGTCAGGCACGGTGGCTCACACCTGTAATCCCAGCAAATTGGGAGGCTGAGGTGGGTGGATCACCCGAAGTCAGGAGTTTGAGACCAGCCTGGTCAACATGGCGAAACCCCGGCTCTACTAAAAATACAAAAAAATTAGCCGGCTGTGGTGGTGGGGCACCTATAATCTCAGCTACTTGGGAGGCTGAGGCAGAAGAATCGCTTGAACCTGGAAGGCAGAGGCTGCAGTGAGCCAAGCACCCCCCCAGGCTGGGCAACAGAGCAAGACTGGCTAAAACAAAACAAACAAAACCCAAAATTCATTACAAATGCAAAGTTCTGTAAGTCTATAATTTATAAATGTAAGTCAAGGGAGGGGTCCACTGTGCATACCTTCACCTTCATTCAAAGTTTCCTGAAGCCTAGCTCTAAAATTAGTTCTTGATTTGTAGCCTCTCAAACACAGACTCCAAAAAGAATGCAACTGGAATGTCTGATCTTCAAATGCTATGTTGTACATGTGAAACATAGAAATACGTTAAGGGGTATAAGATACCTAAATATTTGATTAAGAAAATTAGTCAATAACAAAGTAAGTTTTGCTGAGGATAAAATGTAATTCAGATAATCAACATGTGGTTGTGTTTGTTTTTTAATCTACTTCTAGAAATCTACTTTTCAGAGAAGTCTAAAAATTTGAAGACAAAATTAAATAACTGAATTAAATTTACCTATAAGTCTTCATTTTTGCTGGGTAAAATTTTGAAATTTCCTTAACATTTACTTTCAGGGAGTCTGACAAGCTGAGCATCCTTCTTTATTTGACTGATTCCTATCTCCTGATGCACCATCCTGAGAATATTTCATTCATAGACAATGTTATATGGCCTTAGTGATTCCTAGCAATTATTTTTTATTACTGTACTTAAAGTTCTGGGATACCTGTGCAGAACATGCAGGTTTGTTACATAGGTATACACATGCCATGGTGATTTGCTGCACCCATCAACCTGTCATCTAATTAGGTATTTCTCCTAATGCTATCCCTCTCCTAACCCCCAACTCCCGCTATTCCTCCCTTAGCCCCCCCATCCCCTGACAGGCCCTAGTGTGTGCTATTCCCCTCCCTAGGTCCATGTGTTCTCACTGTTCAACTCCCACTGATGAGTGAGAAGATGTGGTGTTTGGTTTTCTGTTCTTGTGTCAGTTTGCTGAGAATGATGGTTTCTAGCTTCATCCATGTCCCTGCAAAGGACATGAACTCATCCTTTTTTATGGCTGCATAATATTCCATGGTGTTATGTGCCACATTTTCTTTGTATAGCCTATCATTGAT
>CAUYLG010047362.1:0-26611 GCA_963573385.1 Cacajao melanocephalus | reverse complement strand
GGGTTCAGCTGTGTTTACTGTGAAACTCTCGGTCCTCAGCGCTTCCAATTGCTGTTCTCCTTGCGGTGGTGGGAGCAGCCGAGCTGACTCAAAGGGCGCCCAGTCGCGTATACTCTGCACTGAGAAGCGCTGCGCCGCGCCGCGCCGGGGCGCCGGCAAAACAGCTGTGCCGGCCAAAAGAGCCGCGCTGGTGACACGTGTGGCTCCTCCGCCGGGAATCTCTCAGTTTGTGGGCCACAGAAACTCGTCTGAAATTGCAGCGCCCACTCGCTCTCTGTGCTTTCACTGGGAGCTACAATCCTGGGCTGTTGTTAATCAGCCATTTTGGATCTCCGGAGTCCATGGATCTTAAACTTTAATGGCGTATTAGGTATCCCAAGATGCTGATAAAATGCAGATTCCTTGGCCCCCACCTCAGGGCACTGAAACAGTGTCTTTAGAAAGCAAGGCCTAGGAAGCTGCATTCTAAACACTGCGCAGGTGATTTATTTATTTATTTTTGAGACAAAGTCTCACCTGTTGCCAGGCTGGAGTGCAGTGGTGTGATCTTGGCTCACTGCAACCTCTTCCTCCTGGGTTCAAGTGATTCTCCTGCCTCAGCCTCCCGAGTAGCTGGGATTACAGATGTGCGCCACCGTGCCCTGCTAATTTTTGTATATTTAGTAGAGACAGGTTTCATTATGTTGGCCAGGCTGGTCTCGAACTCCTGACCTCAGGTGATCAGCCTGCCTCAGCCTCCCAAAGTACTGGAATTATAGGCATGAGCCACTGCATGCCTTCCCCAGGTGATTCTGATGTGAGTAGCTATACAGAGAATTCTTTGAGATCATCCCAGGCTTCTGTTTTTGTGAATGAGATGCTGGTCCCCATATATGACACCTCCTTCCCCTCACTGTGAGCTTTGGTCTGGCAAGTCTCTGCCTGCTCGGGTCTCCTGGCAGGAGTGGGAGGGACCGACTGGTCAGGACAATCTCCGTGGACCTCTTGTCACACACGGTCTCTATTCCCTCAGGTGAAGAAGATCCATGAAAATGAGAAGCGCCTGGAGGCGGGAGACCACCCCGTGGAGCTGCTGGCCCGGGACTTCGAGAAGAACTACAACATGTACATCTTTCCTGTGCACTGGCAGTTCGGCCAGCTGGACCAGCACCCCATTGACGGGTAAGACCCCTGGCCCTGGAGTGGACAGAGTCATGGCTCAAGGCTGGCAGGTGCACTAGCTATGACCAGAAATCCTCCCAGCAGCCTATGCTGCTCCCAGCCCCGGCATCCACAGTTTGCCTGGGGAATGGAGCAGAAGGATGAGGCATCTGGAGAAAAGATGTGGACCTGGGAGAAAAAAACAGCAAGACAGTCTCATGCCAAGGTGAAAGTCAGTGGGAGCTCAAAATAGCTCCATAATCCTGCAAGTACTAGGCTTGGATATCTGGATAATGAGGAAGTGTGAGTTAGGAAGGAGTACCAGGCTCCAGGGGTGGCAGGGGCCAAGGTGGGGTCAGCCACATACTCCCTCTTCTTCAGCAGAATATCCAGGGGCAGAGCAGCCATCTGACACTGTCTAAGCCCCCTCCTGAGGCCCAGCCCCAACAGGGCCCACCTGACCCTGGAAGTTATCCAGAAAAGCCCATCTATTTTGCAAGGCACCAGTTCGAGGGCTCTTGTCCCTTGTCCAAATGAGTTATGAGGCCCTGTGCAACTGCTCTGCAGAACAGGCAGGAAACTGGCCAGGTAGCAAATATTGCATGTACATTTTGTGCCCTGCAGTATTCTAGGCAGGGGATTGAACAGCAATCAGAGCTGGCATGGTCCTTGCCCTCATGGGCTCATACTCTGTTCAAACCGCTGTCACTACCTTCTGAACTTCTCTTGTGGTGATGAAGTGAGAGCCCCCGCTCAGCCTCAGATGGAGCAAGCCACACCTGCACCTTCCCAGAGTTGTTTTTACTTTGTCCTTGGGTTGTGGAAGCAGAGCATCACACAGAGGAGAACGGAAGGCCTGCCTTACTCACATACCCAGGGAACCTCATCTCTAGGATACTCACCCCTAGCTCTTTGTCCAGCCTGTGTGCCTGGAGTCCACCCACCCTGTCAGTGATCCCTAGGGCTGGGGGGTCTCCTGAGCTCTGGGAATCTCCCAGCCACTTCTCTCCCAGGCTCTTGCCGTGGCTGCGATCCAACTGAGTCACTCACTGCAGCAGGGAGGGGGAAAGTCAAGGGGGAACATCTGGAGCTCAGGCAAAGCAGTTGGATCCCACTGCAACAGAGGGCCTGGAGGGAGGCTTGCAGATGGGGTGCAAGGCTGCACATCTGGGAAAGTGCTCCAGCCAGGGCAAGGGGACCCGCTTCCTCCACCTCCCGTCCCAGAGCTGTAGGTGACCTTGCCTGCATTCCTGCCCCTCCCTGGGCCTTGGTTTTCCACCAGTACAATGAAGGGGAGGAGAGTGTTTCTATCAGTTCAAACATTGTGTGATTTCTTTGGTGACCTGGGTGGGGCTGGAAGTTCTAGAAGTTAAGAAGACAACTGGAGTCACACTGTTCCCTGGAGATCTTTGGCGGCGGGGTGGGGTGTGTTTTAGGGACAAGTAGTTCGGGGCTCTGGGGAGCAAAGAAAAAATTATACACATGCTTTGAAGTCTAAGGGCAGCAGGGAGAATAGGGAGGGAGGGCAGTGGGAGAGACATCCAGAGGGCCTCGCTCTCAGACATTACATGATACACAAGCGAAGCTCCGTGAAGATGCTTAGAGCTCCTGTCGACCCTCCCTGCCAATCCCAGTCCCTTCCCACATTCGTCCCCAGAAGGCAGCACTGTCACCAGATTGGTGTGTCTTTTTAGACCCTTTACTAGGCATTCATAGCTGTATAAATGTGTGTCCACAGACAATATACAGGGTTGTGTCATGCCAGAGTTTGATCTACCCATAGCAGAAGGGCTGAATATTTCGATTTTAAGTTTCTGTGCCCCTGTTCTCAGCCAATTACAGAATAATCAAATACACCAAAAAGACCTTTGTTTTTGAGGCCATGAAACCTTAGAGCTGGAAGGGCCCTTAGTAATTATGGCCAACTCCTCTTCTTTGCTGGAAGGAGAAACTGAGGTTCCAAATGAGGCACTGCTGTTCTCTGAGTCTCAGAGCAGTCAGCGGCAGGGCTAGCAGTAGACCTGGGATTCTGGCTATTTTGTCCTGCTTTAAGCATCCTTTCCTCCATGCTCTAGGGCAGGCTAACTCCCCGGCTGCCCCCCAAGGCGGGGGTGGAGCTTTTCCATACCTCAGGCCCTCCCTTGCCACCTTCCCTGCAGGTACCTCTCCCACACCGAGCTGGCCCCACTGCGCGCTCCCCTCATCCCCATGGAGCATTGCACCACCCGCTTTTTCGAGACCTGTGACCTGGACAACGACAAGTACATCGCTCTGGATGAATGGGCCGGCTGCTTCGGGATCAAGCAGAGTGAGTGGACAAAGGGGCAAGGGCATGGGCAGAGGCACTGCTCCCGGAATGCCGGGTGTTATCCCCCATTCTTCACTCTCTTGGTCTGTCTATCCGTCCTCTCTGCCTATCTCTGCTCTGTCTGCCTGTTTGACTCCTGTCTCGCGGCATCTTCCTGATCCTTCTCTGTCCATCCGACTGTCCCTCTCTCTTTCCCTTCCTCAAGCGTTAGCACTCACCCTGTGCCAAACACTATTTTGGGAACTGGCAGGCACACAGAAAGGAAACAGGAAGTGTGACTTGGCAGCATGTGTAAGAGACAGGGACAGGCCCGAGACAGGGAGAGTGAGATTCCTCCGTCACTGACTTCCTGGGTGACCTTGGACGGCCACCTAGACCCCTGCCCCTGGGGATGGGTGGGAGTCCACTGACTCCTTGGGAAGTGCATCATCATCGACACAGCCTTATTTTTAACCGTGCTCTTTTCTTGCTTTGCAGAGGATATCGACAAGGATCTTGTGATCTAAATCCACTCCTTCCGCAGTACCGGATTCTCTCTCTTTAATCCTCCCCTTCCTGTTCCCCCCAATGTTTAAAATGTTTGGATGGTTTGTTGTTCTGCCTGGGGACAAGGTGCTAACATAGATTTAAGTGAATACATTAACGGTGCTAAAAATGAAAACTCTAACCCGAGACATGACATTCTTAGTTGTAACTTAACCATTAAGGCCTTTTGCACACTCATTAACAGTCCCATTTTTCTCTTGCCACTTGTAGCTTTGCCCATTGTCTTGTTGGCATATGGGTGGACATGGATCTGCTTGGCTCTGCCTTAAACACACATTGCAGCTTCAGTTTTTCTCTTTAGTATTCTGTTTGAAACTAATACTCACCACGTCAGACTTCGTGTTCATTTCATTTCAGGGTATTGGCTGCCTGTGGGCTTCCCCAGGTGGCCTGAAGGTGGGCAAAGGGAAGTAACAGACACATGATGTTGTCAAGGATGTTTCTGGGACTAGAGAGAGGCTCAGTGGAGGGAGAGATCCCTGCAGAACCCACCAACGGGAACGTGGTTTGCCAGAGGCTGTGACTGAGAGAAAGATTCTGGGGCTGCGTTGTGAACATACAGAGGTTCTCACATAAGCCCAGTTCTCGCCATTTCCTCCTTTACCTTTCAGTGCAGTTTCTTTTCACATTAGGCTGCTTGTTCAAACTTTTGGGAGCATGGACTGTCAGTTCTCCAGGAAGTGGTCCGCGCATCCTGCAGGGCTTCTCCTCCTCCGTCTTTTGGAGAATCAGGGCTCTTCTCAGGGGCTCTGGGGACTGGGAGGCTGTTTCAGCCAGGAAGGCCAAAATCAAGAGTGAGATGTAGAATGTTGTAAAATAGAAAAAGTGGAGTTGGCGAATTGGTTGTTTTTTTCCCCCACATTTGAGTGACTGTCATAAGGTTTCTAGCATGTTCCTCCTTTTCTTCACCCTCCCTTTTTTTTCTTCTATTAATCAAGAGAAACTTCAAAGTTAATGGGATGGTCGGATCTCACAGGCTGAGAACTCGTTCACCTCCAAGCATTTCATGAAAAAGCTGCTTCATGTTAATCATACAAACTCTCACCATGATGTGAAGAGTTTCACAAATCTTTCAAAATAAAAAGTAATGACTTAGAAACTGCCTTCCTGGGTGATTTGCATGTGTCTTAGTCTAAGTCACCTTATTATCCTGACACACAAACACACGAGCATGCGTGTCTATACACGACTACAAAAATGCAAACCTTTGCAAACACATTACTATGCTTTTGTACATACACACACACCGGCATGTTTACACACAGGGAGTGTATGGTTCCTATGAGCACTAACTTAGCTGTTTTCATTTAATGATGTGTGGTTTAACCCTTTTTATCATTACACACCATTATCAGCACCAGACTGAGCAGCCATGTCCTTTCATTAATCATGGTCGTTCATTCATTCATTCACCAAATATTTGTGATGTATCTACTCTGTACCAGGTCTCATGCCAAGCACTGGGAACTCAGTGATGGCAAAGCAGACAAAGCATTTGTTGTTTTGGAGCTTAGAGTCCAGGAGGAATACATTAAATAATGACACGACCAAATATAAATTGCAAGATGTCACAGGTGCAATGAAGGGAGAGTAAGAGAGACCATGAGTGTGTGTCACAGGAGGACACGGCATTATTCTAGTGCTGCACTGTTCCCTATGGCAGCCACTACCCACATGTAACTTGTTAAGATTTAAATTTAAATTAATTAACATTCAAAATGCAGTCTCCCAATCACAGTATCAACATTTCAAGTGCTTCAGAGCCATGCGTGATTAGTGGTTACCCTGTCGAATCGGTCAGATGTATAACATTTTGATTTTTTTTTTTAATTTTACTTCTCTTTCAAAAAATTTATTTCGAGTTAGATGTATAACATTTTCATCATCACAGAAAGGTCTATTGGACAGTGCTCTTCTAGATCATCATAAGACTACAGAGCACTTTTCAAAGCTCATGTGTGTTCATCATGTTAGTGACATATTTTTAGCTGGGGTTTTGAGACCTCCATTAGAGATAGAGAAACAGACCCAAGAAATGTGCTTAATTGCAATGGGCCACATACTTAGATCTCCAGGTGTCATTTCCCCTCTCTTATTTTAAGTTATGTTAAGATTCCTATAATAAAAGCTCCTAAAAAATCAAACCGTATTCTGGTGTTCTCTTCCACACCATGGGAGGGAGAGCAGTAGGAAAGATGGCCCATTTGGTCCTGGCCTTTGAGGAATGCACGTCCAGCACTAGTCTCATAACCTCTAGGAATCTGCAGAGATGAATTAAAGTAAATTTCAGCATTGGCTCATTCAGTCATTCAGCGACATTCACCAGGTACCTGCAATGTGTTAGGGGGTTCATGAGTAGGTAGTGTGCGTGGTCCTTGCTCCCCTGGAGCTTTCTAACATTCTAGCAGGCAGACCACACATAAGTTTGCAATACTGTTTCTGATAAAAACATGTGTGTAAATGAAATAAAGCAGATAACTATCATGGAAAATGACTTGGACCGGGTGGTTCTTCAGGTAGGGTGGGAAATGTGACATTTGCCTTGTGGACCGAATGATGCAGTCTGTGGCTAGGTCAGCCCTGGGCAGATCATACATGGAATGCACATTACGATCACAGCAGCTCTGCCACCAACTTACTGAGGTTCAGGGAGCCTGGGTGACTTGATCATGTGATGAGGCACTGAAAAAGGGGGAGAACTGGAATCCGGAGCTTTCTCCCTCATATCTGGTTGTTTCCTTAGAGGGAGCACCACAGTTTAAAAAAAAAAAAAGCCAGCATCAAAGAGCCATGATGCATGAATCAGCCCAGGGCCTGGGAGGACAGGGTAGGGCTGCATGCTCTGCTGGCTTCAGCAAAATTAATCAGCTGAGTTAGCAGGGACCCTCAGAATCCAGAATCCTTAAGGACAAAGCTTCCATATCCTCCTATCTGTGCTTCTCCCCACTTTAAATCAAATTTTTGTAAAAAAAAAAATTCACATTAAAAAAATTGTATCATTACCTTAGATGAAAAATTAGTATCATTTACCATAGAGATAAACCTTAAAGATAAATATGGTAAAAATACAAATTCAATGAAAAAAACAATGTTATGCAGTTATAAATGTGCCTTATGCTTAAAGAACGCTCTGTTTCTTGTTAAAAGAAGAAATCTTAGAGATTTTTGTTTGTTTGTCTTTGTTTTTTTGAGGCAGAGTCTTGCTCTGTCTCCAGGCTGAAGTGCAGTGGCTCGATCTCGGCTCACTGCAACCTCTGTCTTTTGGGTTCAAGTGATTCTTCTGCCTCAGCCTCTAGACGGCTGTGATTACAGGCACCCACCACCATGCCCAGCTAATTTTTGTAGTTTTAGTAGAGACGGGGTTTCACCATGTTGGCCAGGATGGTTTCAATCTCTTGACCTCGTGATCTGCCCGCCTTGGCCTCTCAAAGTGCTGGGATTACAGGCGTGAGCCACCACACACGGTGAGATGTTCTTGTTGATAGAAAGACTGAAGGAGAATTGAATTACAATTAATTCAGTGTTAATGCCAAATTCATAACTCACCTAAAATCATCTCCTGGACTGAAGTGGTGAGCATCCCTTCCTTCAGGCACTGATTCTTCATGGGAAAGTGTGGGTCCTTTGGAGATCATTCTGGCCCCGTGAACCCTTCATTGAGGAGGAGTTGGCCAGGCTCTTGATGAAGTTGGAGCCACCCAGGCCAAAGGGGCCAAAGAGTGGAAGCAGCCCTCCGTCCACTCCTGCTACAGAGCTGGATGGAGTCTCAGTTAGTCCAGTGACCCAACACTCTGAGCTTGTTTCCTCATCGGTAAAATTCCTGACAATAATGGTCCTTGCCTCATAGGTTGTTGTGTCTGGCATAGAGAAAGCCAACAAATAATCATCATAGTCACCATAGTAATTATCATCATCGTCGTCAACTACCACTCCCAACTTAAATGTGAGAAATCTGCTCTTTCCTTACTGCCTAGACTGGTCCTTTATTCCCGGCCTTCCATGAGCCATAAAACATTACGGTTTCTCCCAGACCACAGTCCGTCTGTGAAGGGACTCAGGGCTGTCTCAGTTCTGTTAGGCTATACTGGGCTGGCTGGTGTCTGCACTGGTTTTGGCTACAGGACTGCAAGGGTTAAACACTTCCAGCTAGAAACAGAAAAATACGGGTACTCTAAGGATGCAAAGGGGCCCTGGATAGGGTGATAGGAATCAGGAATCTAAATTTCAGGACAGATGTGTGAACCTGGACAAGTGCCTACCCCTCTAGGAGTTGTCTTCTCTTGCAAATACTGGTAGATGGGGAGCTCGGTGAGATGGTCCTGTCTTCAGACACTCTGATCTCCCTTTCTCTCCTTCTGAATAGGCTGTCCTAGGGATGGGCAAATCTAGACTCTCCCAGGTCTTACAACCTGGTTTCCAGATGGCCCCCCAGAGCCAGCGGGACCCAACTGCCTCCTGGCTGAGCCATCAACTGGAGAGGCAGCTGAGGAGGGTCAGGGCGCCCCCTGCTGGGGTTGAGAAGAAAAGCTCCTAGACCTGTGCAACTCATCTTAACATCCAATCAGGACCCACAGAGGCCACCGAGTCCAGCCCTCTCATTTCTCAGATGGGGAAACAGGTTCAGAAGTTCAGAGATGCAGATGATACTCCCTCAAGTAGAATTGCCAGACAAAACAAAAGACTCCTAGTTAAATTTGAATTTCGAGTAAACAACAAATCATTTTTTTAGTATACATATGTCCCATGCAACATTTAAGACATATTTCTACTAAAAAATTACTCTTTGGAAGTCTGAAATTTGAATGTAAGGAGGCATCCTGTTTCTTTGCTAAATCTGCCAAACGTACCTCGAAGTCCACCCACTGTGTTAATGTCTGAGCTCAGACTGCATCCTGGACATAGGTCAGGGCTTCTCCATCATGCCTGACCAATGTCTTTTGCCTGCAGCTCTGCCCAGTACTCAGGAGGGGCATAGGAAATGCTTGTTGACATCCTTCTGGGAGACAGCAAGTGGATGAACATCTGAATCCTCACTTTGATGATCACCAGTAGTGTTTCAGACAGGAGGTGGGTCCTACTCTGCCCCAACCTCTGCTCCCATTAAAAACCCACCAGCAGAGTGTAAATTAGTTCAACCATTGTGGAAGACAGTGTGGTGATTCCTAGAAATATAAATTCCATTTGACCCAGCAATCCCATTACTGGGTATATATCCAAAGGATTATAAATAGTTCTATTATAAGGACACATGCACACAAATGTTCATTGCAGCACTGTTTACAATAGCAAAGACTTGGAACCAACCCAAATGCCCATCCATGATAGACTGGACAGGGAAAATGTGGCACATATACACCATGGAATACCATGCAGCTTTAAAAAAGGATGAGTTCATGTCCCTTGCAGGGACATGGATGAAACTGGAAACCATCATTCTCAGCAAACTGACACAAGAACAGAAAACCAAACACCACATGTTCTCACTCATAAGCGGGTGTTAAACAATGAGAACACATGTACACAGGGAGGGGAGCATCACACACTGGAGTCTGTTGGGGGGAACTTGGGGAGGGACAGTGGGGGGTGGGGAGTTGGGGAGGGATAACATGGAGAGAAATGCCAGATATAGGTGATGGGGAGGAAGGCAGCAAACCACATTGCCATGTATGTACCTATGCAACAATCCTGCATGTTCTTCACATGTACCCCAAAACCTAAAACGCGATAAAATATATATTTAAAAAAAAACCCACCAGCAAAGTTTTAATGACAGAGGTGTCTAACATCCCTGCCCAGTCTGGTTTACTAGGTTAGGGAGGGGTCCGGCCATCTGTAGTTTTCAAAAATTCCCTGAGGATTCTCATGCATAGCAAAGATTGAGACCCTCTGGGTTACCTATAAGGAAAAACTGCTTGGATGGGATAGATTGAAAATAGAACATATCAGTAATTGTCAATATTCACTATGTACAAAAATCATTGTGGGTGAGGGAAGAGGAGTGAGGAAGAAATGTCAAATCTGCAAAAATGCAGATTCCCAGGTCTACTTCCAGGAATTCTGATTGAGTAGGTCCAGATTGGGACCTTTTGATAAACACACGTAAGTATTTGTAATGTGTTTTGTTTCTTAAAAAAATGAAAATAGAACAGAAGCAAATATGGACAAATGGTAAGTCTCTTAGAAGCAGATATTAAGTACATGAACAATCACTATTCTATTCATTATAGTTCAAATATTTCACTAAAATATTTTTAACACTTAGGTGGATTTTAGAGGATTGTAAGTCATATGATCAGAAAACAAGAACTTAAGAAATACTGGCTTGGAGGTAAAAGAGTGAAGAGAGTCACCCACTTCCAAATACATATTCGGTGCCCCCCCCACACCCAAGAGCTGGGAGAGTTGAGGAAGTTTCTGGGAGGAGATGGGCAGGACCTGGTCTTGAAGAGTGGGTGCAATTCAGAGAAGTAGAGGGAATTATGACTGCCAGGAAGCAAGCAATCTGTGCAAACAGGAAAATAAGTGCCAGGAGACCCAGGTTGTATCTTGGCCATAGCTGGTGCCTTGTAAATGACCTCTGGAGTCTCCTATTACTACGCCCTCAGTCAGTACACTGCCTGCACAGTGGCCTCCCTTCTGTTCCTGAAACAGGCCAAAGTCAGTCCTGCCTTCAGGCCTTTGCACTCACTGTCCCCTCTGGAACTGTGCTCTTTCCCCAGCTTTTGGCCTGCCTCTTCCGCACCCTCAGCTTCTCAGTTCAGATGCCTCCTTCTCAGAAAGGCTTTGCTGCCTGCCCTTCTCACTACCATCTCTCCTTCGTATCCATGAACACAAGCTGTAATTATTATCTTGTTTATTTGCTTTCATTGCCTGGCCACCTTTCACCCCTTCCCACTCTGCCCCACTAAACTACAAAATGTAAGTTCCATGAGGACAGAGACCTGGTCTCTTCTGCTCATTGCTGTGTCCCCAGCCCTGAGAACTTGATACACACTAAATGCTCAGCCAATATATGTTAAGAAGATGAATTAATTAGTAAGAGGTTGGCAAGGCCAGAGTAGGAAAAGCCCTGGAGCCTAGGAACAGGACAGATGGACACTGGAGTCTGAGAAACTGAAAAGCTTTCAGAAGAACCCTGATGAGGGCACAAGAATGGGCAACCGTTTTCGGAATCCAAGAGCATGTGGATTTCTTAGAAGTTTGTTTTCATTAGATGGGAGGTTCCCAAAGTTATAAGACTCCATAACTCCTTTTAATAACAGAGATATAGATAATGCAATAGACCTCAAGTCATAGAGCCATTCATTGTGATCCTTGATTCATGACTCAATGTCATTGGTTGGTCTCTGCATAACTCTCTTTTGCTTTTCTCATCTATCTATCATCTACTCACCTATCAATCATCTATATCTATCATCTGTCCATTGTCTATTTATCATCTATATATCTATCAGGCTATCATCTAGCCATTATCCATCTGTCTATCTATCATCTATCTATCTATTTATCCATCTATCTATCTATCTATTTATCTATCTATCATCTATCAAATAATATATTGAACACCCATGAGCCTACCTCCCAAAGTGAGAACTGGAACACTGGTAACACCTGTGCTTGTTCTCTATCCTGTCTCTCTGTGTTTACGATGTGGTGGCCACTCTCCTGAATTTTGCGTTTATCCTTCCCTTATGTTTAAAAATAAATAACACTCCTACATTGTCTAGTGATTAGGAAAAAATAATAAATAAATAAATATCACAGCAACACAAACAAAAACACACCCACACATATGCCCATATATATCGAAGCAATATGTTCTATTATTTTAGAAAATTTAAACATTTATAACAAATGCTTTGTTTTTACATTGATAAAACAATTATAAATAATGTCCTGAGTCCTGCCCTTTTCACTCAACGATGCATTATGAGGTCAGGCTTATCCATATTGTTGTATATAGCATATTGTGGTCATCTGCACTGCTGTATAAGATTTTGTTCTGTGTTTGTACAATAATTTCTTTATTCTCCTATTTATGAGTGGTTGGTTTTTCTTCTATCATGAATAACTGCTACACATGCATTAAGAGTTTCTCTGGGGCCTGTCTCCTAGGTAAACATATACGTAGGAGTGGAAGGAATTGTGGGGTTGCAGGAGTGTCAGTCAGGGTCTAATCAGGAAATATAGAAACCACTCTATGGATTTTTAGATACTTTTAATTTTGAAATCGTAACAGAGTCACGATAAGTTGCAAAAATAGTACAGAAAAGTACATGTACTTTCCCCCATTTTCTCCCAATAATAACATCTTAGCTATAATACAGTATCAAAGCCAGATCACTGATATCGGCACAATCCACAGACCTTATTCAGATTCACCAGGGTTACCTGCATCTGTTTGAGTATGTACATAGTTCTATGCACACATAAAACTTCATTACATGTAGATTTGTAAAACCACCACCACAATCAAGATACATAACTGTCCCATCACCACGAAGATCCCTCTGGCTACCCCTTTTTGGGTACACTGATTTCATTCTCCAATCCCACCTCTGTCTTTAATCCTTGGCAACCACGAATCTGTTCTTTACCTCAATAATTTTGTCATTTCTAGAAGGTTATATAAGTGGAATCATACAGTATGTAACAATGCGGGGCTGACTGACTTTTTAGTTGGTAAAATTCTCTTGTGTTCCAACAAGGTGGTTGCCTGTATCAATAGTTTTTTCCTTCTCATTGCCGAGTAGTATGGTAATCAATAGCTGAGAAGCCTCATGGGAGGCAATGAGGCAACCCATAAATTAACAACAGCAGGAAGCTGTTACTACCCCTCTCTAGGACTAGGAAAACAAAGGGTTAGTGTCACCAGAGCCCAGGGCCAGGGTCACCTGGGAGAAGAAGAATCACGGTTGGCCATCCTATCGGAACTGGACCCACGGGAGAGCTGTGGCCACCACAGGGGATGCTACCTGAGAGGAGTGGGGGAGGGTGCTGGTTGAGAAATACCTTGGCTTTTCCCTTCCTCTACCTTCCATTCTCTTTCTTCATTGGCTGAACCCAACTGAAAGCAAGATGACATGGTTGCCAAGACTGGTCACCTGCCATGGTCACCCTGCTGGAAAACTGAGCACGGAGAGGTATAGCAAGGAGTGGATCTGAGGCCAAACAGACCCAGGACCTGCACAGCAGCCTGTGTGAGTGTTTGATTTTTATAAGATAATGTCACACTGTTTTTCTAAGTGAGTGTCCTAATGTACACCCTCATAAGCAATATGTAAAAGATTCCATGGGTCCATATGTTCTCCAATACTTGGATTGTCCGGCTCTTAAAATTTTGCCATTTTAGTGGATATAAAAGCTTATCTTATTGGGTCTTGATTTACATTTCACATGAGGTTGAACACCTCCATATGTTGGCCATGTGAATTTCTTCTTTTATAAATGCCTTTTCTTTTGTCCATTTCTTTCTGTTTCTTCCTCTTTCTTGTTGATTTGTAAGACTTCTTTATATGTTCTTGGTAATAAACCTTTGCCAGTTGCAAATCCTGTAAATCTCCTCCAGGTATGCAGATTGTCTTTTCACTTTAAGTGAATGCAAGTATTTACACTACTCTGCAATAAAATTCATAGACAAAGTAAATTAAATTTAACAAATCAATATGATATCTTATCCGTAAAATGAAAGGAGAAATACGAGTAATTACAATAAAACAAAACTTTGCTTGGGCATGGTGGCTCACCCCTATAATCCCAGCACTTTGGGAGGCAGAGATGGTCAGATCACCTGAGGTCAGGAGTTCGAGACAAACCTGGCTAACATGGTGAATCCCTGTCTCTACTGAAAATACAAAAATTAGCTGGGCGTGATGTCAGGCGCCTGTAATCTCAGCTACTCAGGAGGCTGACGCAGAAGAATCGCTTGAACCCAGGAGGCAGAGGTTGCAGTGAACCAAGATTGTGGCACTGCACTCCAGCCTGGGCAACAGAGCAAAACTCTGTCTAAAATAAATAAATAAAATAAAAATAAAATAAAACTTTTCAGTACATAAATGCTGAGGCATGACTGCTTTAGAAAATATAATGAAATTGTCAGATGTGTATGCCTACTTAGAAGAATAAAGTTTAGATTTAAGAAGATAAAGCAGAAGTCATTCCCATATAGGAAGCAGAGAGAAAAAAAGAACAGAGGTATGGATTAACATGAAGAACAGGCAGAACTTATTCATGTGTAATAACAGAGGAAGGATAATAACGTTAACTGAGAAGGGAATGGCATGCTAAAAGATTACAAAGTGTGGAAGAAGAGAAGGTGAGGAGAGGTGTGAGTCCTGCAAATGAGTTGGGCCTTGTGTATAAGTGTAGGGTCAGAATCTTGAGCTTTAGTGATACTTGAGGACATGGAGGTACTCATACGGTCATGGAGGCCCATGAGCAACTCCCCACATGTCCAAGATACATTTGGCCTCTGATTCTTCAAAAGACTTGAGACCATATCCTTTAGGAGGAGATGGGGACCACATGACAACTGAGGAAAAAGATAAAGAAAAATTACACTATAAGGGGCATAGAGAATTTATGTGATAGATATCTGGGGACAGTATCAGTCAGGCTGAAAAAAACAGGCAACCAAAAGACACATAAGTAAGTTAAGAACATAATTTTTTACAACATAGCTTTCTTATTTTGTGCTACCAAAAATTTAAAAACATAAAACAAGGCAATAATATATATTTTAAACAGACTTTATAAATGGAATAAAATGTCTGCATTTCATCTACCTTTGTGCTAATTTAGTAATATTTAGTTCTCCATCTGTTAGCAGTCTCAGAGCTCCTTGGTCACATATTTGGAAAGAGTTATGGCTACAAGCGCAGATGGACACGAATGGGTTGAACAGGTGATCCCCACGCAAGCGGCATTGGTGACAGGATTTTGTGAGACAGTGAACAACTCTTGCTCTGGACCAAGCGAAGTTCAAGAATCCCTTAATTTACAGGGTCTTTGCAATTCAATATATCTTAAATGCAAAACAACAACAAGCCAGTTGTGGTGGCGCCGGCCTGTACTCCCAGGTGCATGGGCGGCTGCGGTGGGTGGGTCTCTTGGGCCCAGGAGTTGGAGGCTGCAGTGAGCTATTATGATCAAGCCACTGCACTCCAGCCTGGGCAACAGAGACCATCTCTAAATGCAACAAAACAACACACAACAGCACAAACCTAAACAACTTTGTTAATGTTTGTAAAGGGGAGTTAGTTCCAAGCTCAGATCATCCGTTTATTGGAAAGCCAGGAAGGAGGTGAGACAACCGTCTCATCCACTGCACGACGTCTAGCTTCTCCAGCCCCTGCCCCACTGACTGCCAGTTAGAACACTTTATTGGAAGCTTATCGAGCGCTGCCGGCAGAGACCAGCAGGGGGAAGCCTGGCTCAAGGAATGAAAACTCCTGGGCACCACGCTCCCCAGCCCGGAGGAGCAGCTGAGCTAAAAGGTTCTCAGGACATTGAAGGAGTGAGCTTCACTTCACCACCCACACCCATGCCACCACTATGCAGGTGGGGAAACTGAGTCTCAAAAAAGTGAAGGAATTTGTCATTTGCTCAATATCTACTTTTAGTGGCACAGCCAGAAAAGGAATCCAATAAGCAGAAGCCCAAAAACCTAGAATGTCATCATCGCTGTGCACTGAGAAACAGTTTCCTACCCCCAGTTCTCAGCCACTGTACAGATGGAAAGGAGGCAGAGCCCTCTCTGCCCTAAGTCTAGCTGTTGAGCTTAGAAGAGAAGGCAGTGTGTGAAAGTCAAAAGAGTCAAGTCAGGAGACTGGTCTGGCTCCAGTCCCAGAAGTAACTGGATGACTACATGATCCCACCAAGCAACTTCCATCTCAATTTTCTTTTTGAAATGAAAGTAATACACATGTGACAAAAATATACCAAACAAAAAACCTTCAAACTGTGCATAAGGCTGTAAAATGAAGTAAATTAACTGTGAATATTTTTTGCATATCTTTCTAGAAATATATAGTAAACTATAATAAAATAATACATAAGCATATACACATACTTTTGGTTGCATCAGTGGGATAACACCACACATTTTATGTGCTTTTTTTTGTTTGTTTGTTTTGTTTTCTTTTGAGACAAGTTCTCATTCTTTTACCCAGGCTGGAGTACAGTGGTGCAAACACGGCTCATTGAATACTCGACTTCCTGGGCTCAAGTGCTCCTCCTGCCTCAGCCTCCCCAGTAGCTGAGATTACAGGTGTGTGCCACCATGCTCAACTAATTTTTTTTTTTGTAGAAATGGGATCTCATTATGCTGCCCATGCTGGTCTTGAACTCCTAG
Organism: Cacajao melanocephalus; assembly: GCA_963573385.1. Classification (NCBI taxonomy): domain Eukaryota; kingdom Metazoa; phylum Chordata; class Mammalia; order Primates; family Pitheciidae; genus Cacajao; species Cacajao melanocephalus. The sequence goes on along the minus strand of CAUYLG010047362.1, from coordinate 10,265 downwards.
GCTCAAGTAATGTACCCGCCTTGGCCTCACAAAATGCTGGGATTGTAAGAGTGAGCTACCATGCCCAGCCATGCTTTGTTTTTAATCTTAAATATCACTCACAGGCCAGGCACAGTGGCTCACACATGTAATCCCAGTATGTTGGGAGGCTGAGGTGGGAGGATCACTTGAGGTCAGGAGTTGAAGATCAGCCTGGCCAATAAGGTAAAACTCATATCTCTACAAGAAATACGAAAATTAGACAGGGTGCGGTGGCTCACACCTGTAATTCTAACACTTTGGAAGGCCAAGATGGGTGGATCACCTGAGTTCAGGAGTTTGACACCAGCCTGGCCAACATGGTGAAACCCCATCTCTACTAAAAATACAAAAAAATAGCTGAGCATGGTGGTGGGTGCCTGTACTACCAGCTACTCAGGAGGCTGAGGCAAGAGAATTGCTTGAACCGGGGAGGCAGAGGTTGAAGTGAGCCGAGATCGTGCCATTGCACTCCAGCCAGCCTGGGCAACAAGAGCAAAACTCCATCTTAAAAAATACGTATATAAAAAATTTAGCTGGGCATGGCACCTGTAATTCCAGCTACTTGGGAAGCTGAGGCAGGAGAATTGCTTGAACCCGGGAGGCAGAGGTTGAAGTGAGCCAAGATCACGCCACTGCACTCCAGCCTGGGTGTCAGAGCGAGACTCCATCTCAATCAATCCGTCATCAATTAATGTCACTCATAATCTTTCCATAGTAATGAGATATATTTGCCTCCTTCCTTCCGGTGGCTGCATGATATTTTGTAATACCAATTTGGCAGTTTAATGCTGCACTTACTGATTAGCACATCCTTTGCTGTCTCTTGAGGTGTCTTGCACTGACCAAGCACACTACAGATGACAACCTGGTCCATACATCTCTGTACACAGGTACAAGGATTTCTGTGGGATGAAGTTCCAGAAGTGGAATTGCTGGGCCAAAGAATGTATGTGTGTCTAAAACTTTGACAAATATTGCCAAAATAGCCTTCAAAATGTATCACTTTTAACCTCCTCTGGCACAGGGGAAGGCCACCTCATCTCCTGGTCAGCACTGGGAGGTACTCATCTTGGGTCCCTTGTTCTTTTCATCCGTGAAATAAGAGACTTCACTGGGAGCAGCGGCTCAGGTCTGCAATCCCAGAACTTTGGGCTGAGGCGGGAGGAATGCTTGAGCCCAGGAGTTTGAGACCAACCTGGGCAATACAGTGAGACACTGTCTCTACACAAAAATTTTAAAAATTAGCTGAGCATGGTGGCGTGCATCTGAAGTCCCAGCTATGTGGGAGGCTGAGCTGGGAGGATTGCTTAAGCCTCGAGGGAGGAGGCTGCAGTGAGCCAAGATTGCACCACTGCAGTCCAGCTTGGGCAACAGAGTGAGACCCTGTCTCAAAAATAAATAAATGAATAAACAAATAAATAAATAAGAAATAAGAGGGTTAGACTGGATGATACTGAAGCTTCCTTGCATCTGTAACTTTACATTTGCGACTCTTTCTTCTTTCCTCTAAGCTGTCCAGCTTGAGGAGTAGAATGGGGCCATGTGAGTAGCTCATTTCTTCTCTTCTCTCCTTCCTCCCTTTCCACTTTCTTCTTTCTCCCTGTCTCGTCCTAGGAGAGTAGAAAAGGCATGAGGCCACCCTCCTCAGGCCACGAGACCTGGTTCTAGAGGCAGCCCTGCATCGGAACCACTGTGGGAACTTACCTAAATCATTCCCCACCCACCCCATCCATTTCCCACCTGGTTTAGCAACTGCCTTCCCTCTGAGCTCCCATGCCAGTCTCTTGAGATAACATCTTATGGAGTCTTTTGCCAAAAGCATGCCTTTTTCTGCCCCTGGAAGGAATTAGTTTCACTTGTTCTGAGGAAGAGTCTCTGCAGGTACTTGTTACTCCTGCCAAGAAACCTGAGAGGCCCCGAATTCCTCAACGCCTGGATCCCAGATTTGCTTAATCTGCTGCTGCTCCCTTCCAAGGGGCGCTGAGTTGATGGAGTTACAAGCTGCTTAAAGGCTTACAGAGTGTCAGCTTGAAGGGAGGAGAGAGAGAGAGAGAGCGATCGTCTGCCTCCACTTGGCTTGGCCCCTCTGATGAGAGAGCTTAGGAGAAGGGAGTGTTTACAGAGATCAATAAAGACACCCTGCAGGGGCCAGCGCTTCCCTTGGGCTTCTCCAGGATGATTTAGGATTGACATCATCAAAGCCCATGGGGAAGACTCTTTCCACCCCAAAGTCTCTTAACACTAGATTCTCAGAGCCTGAAAGCCCATAGGGTTTGGGAAGAACAACAGGGTCTGCTCTGCCTTGCACAGCTCTGGAGGTCTTCATTTACCTTGATTACAAAGTGAATGGTGCACTAAAAAGGTACAAAGTGGGCTGGGCACTGTGGCTCAAGCCTATAATCCCAGCACTTTGGGAGGCCAAAGTATGTGAGTCATCTGAGGTCAGGAGTTCGAGAACAGCCTGGCCAACACGGTGAAACCCCCATCTCTACTAAAAATACAAAAATTAGCTGGGCATGGTGGTGCACGCTTGTAATCCCAGCTACTGAGGAGCCTGAGGCAGGAGAATTGCTTGAACCTGGGAGATGGAGGTTGCAGTGAGCTGAGATCGTGCCACTGCACTTCAGCCTTGGTAAAAGAGAAAAACTCCATCTCAAAAAAAAAAAAGAAGAGGTGGTGCTGGTGACAACACTACAGCAGCTAGCAGGATCATTTTAAAATGTAAAACTGACAAAAACAAAACAAAAACCACCAACGACTCTGCTATACTCAAAACAAAATCCCTAAAGCTCTTCATGATTCAACCCTATTTTTCTCTCCAATCTCACATCCTGCCATAGCTAAATTCCAGACACATTGACCTTATTTCTGGTCTTCAAGTGTGCCCAGTGGTCTAGCTGGTTCCTGCCTTAGGGCCTTTGATTAGGCTGCCTTTAGCCCTTCCCAAGGCTGGCTTCTTCTTGTTAGGAAGAGCTCATCTAAAACACCACTTTCTCAGGGAGGGAGCCTCTAACCATTTAGTCTAGAATGGTCAGCCAGTGTCCCCAAGGTTTCTCTATAAAATGGGGGTGGTACTCCTCATCTTACCTTCCTCCCTAGGCTCTTTCCATTCATTCCCACCTTACAGTTTAGGTTCCATCTGCAAGCAACATGGGCAGCCCACTTTTTTCTTTTCTGTTTTCTTCTTTTTTTTTTTTGAGACCGAGTCTCACTCACTTTGTGGTCCAGGCTGGAGTGCAGTGGCGCCATCTCAGCTCACTGCAACCTCTGCCTCCCAGGTTCAACACATTCTCCTACCTCAGCTTCCCAAGTAGCTGAGATTACAGGCGCCCGCCACCATGCACAGCTAATTTTTGTATTTTTAGTAGAGACGGGAGTTCAACATGTTGACCAGGATGGTCTCGAACTTCTGATCTCAAGTGATCTTCTCGCCTTGCCCTTCCAAAGTGCTGGGATTACAGAGGCGAGCCATCGCGCCCGGTCCTTGCGCACCTTTTGAATACATTGTTCCTTTTCCTAGCACATTATTTCCAAACCACTTACTTCACTCATGTTTGTATCCACAGAACCAGCACCATGCCTAGCACTTCAGAGATGCTCAAAAGTATTTGCTGAACACTGAATCAAGTCCAGGCAGTGTGGACATCCTGCAAGTTGTAAAGTGCCCTACCTCCATGAAAGCCACCCCTAATAGCAGAGAAACAGAGTGTGAGTTAGGAGGAACCTCATGTGTCCTAGCTTCATGGGTAGTTCTTAAAAAGTAGAGAACTTTTTCAGATTCCACAACCTCATAAATTGTGAGGCCAGTGATAATAACTCAATGAAACTCCTTCACACAAGAAAACTGAGGTTCTCCCAAAAGGGAAGATGACACAGAACGTGAGTCATTGAGCTGAATGAGAAGTCAGTTCTCATCCCTGCTAGGCCAGTGTACCCCAGTGCCTGTGAATAGAAAATGAACAGAGGGCCAGGCACTTAACGCCTGTAATCCCAGCACTTTAGGAGTCCACGGTGGGAAGACTGCTTAAGCCTAAGAGTTTGAGAACTGGGCAACCTAGTAAGACCCCATTTCTAAAAAAAAAAAAAATTAGCCAAGCTTAGTGGCACACGCCAATCATCCCAGCTACTCTGGAGGCTGAGGTAGGAGGATTACTTGAGTCTGGGAGACAGAGGAGCTGTGCTGATGCCACTGCACTCCAGCCTCAGCAACAGAGGGAAATCCTGTCTCCAAAAAAAAAAAAAAAAACAAATAGAAGGGATTGCATAGCTTTAGTAACAATATATAGAAAAATGTAAGATTTACTGTAGGAGCAGAGGGGATAACACACTTCCATCTGCCCCTCAGAACCTGCCACATGCCTGGAATTTCCAGCCATTATCCTTTCATGAGTCGTGGGTGTGGTGTCTGCAGAGGACCCCTATGAAAAAGAAGAACTTTAGCAACATCTCGTCCCATAGAAGAGGTTGTTTCTCCAATAAGCCATCTGAAAAAGGAAAGAATGGGGTCCTGAAGGGGAAGGGAGTTCCAGGGGAAGGTGGTGTCTGTTATAAAGGGAGAAGTTTAGGGGCCTGGGCTCCAGGGCAGGAGAGTGGGAGGGAGGTGCGGCATCCACGCCAACCTCTGCCAATCTCATTTTGCCCCAGGCCGGCCTCAAACTTGAACCACAGAGAACTGTTCAAATGCCAACTAACAAACACAAGCAGCAAACAGAGAGCTGTGTGTGCTGGGGATAACCAGTCCCACGGGTTTGGGTGTAGTGGAAAGCAATGCTCAGGTTTTGGAACAGATGGCTTTCAGAAAGCTGAGGAGGAGAGAGAGGGCCACCCCCTACCTCCCTGTGCCACCCTGCCCACCACCCCTGCAGCCAGGGCTCATAGGAATACTTGGCATCAGAGGCACCTCCTGGGGGAGGGGTGCTCTAGACCACACAATCTGAGCCCCTGTCCTTTCATCTTGCCCGCCTCAAGGGTGGAGTGGGGTGGACCCAGGGGGCTGCCTCTAGTGCTTGGACAGCTGGGATGGGCCGAGAATGAGCAAGTTCAGCAAGACTCTGATATTCTAGCTAACACACTCAGAGCTGTCCACACCCTGCTCCCTGCGGTCAACGACTAAAAACACCTACAAGAAACTCATGCAACAAATAATGTCAACAGTAGAACGGTACCAGATATTCCCTGGTTCTGTTGCAAGGTTTGTTCCATTCATCCTCTGCTGTTTCAGGGATGGAAATGAAGCCTAAGAACTGTTGCTGGAGCTTAGTTAGAAGGATACTGAAGAGGCCTCCAAAGTGCATACAATTTTTCTTCCTCTCTCCTCATTCAAAGCCTATCTGCTTCTAAAGTCTCAGCTAAAGTCCTCTCCAGTCCACAGCAATTTTCTCCCCTCTGAGCTCTGGTGTGCTGTTTTCTTCACCTGCGGGTTACACAGGCTGCCCATGTCACCACTGATTATGACATGTCTCCCCAACTCATCCTCAAGCTCCTAAGTCAGGGGGATCATGGTGCCTTCTCTCATACCCTGGCACAATGCTGAGCACACTCTAGGAGACCCTGATCCAAGTTTGCAGCTGGATGGAAACTAAGTCACTATCATTATTCACTCCCCTCTTGTTCTAGATGAAGAATCCAAGGCCCAGAGAACACCAAGAGCTTGCACAAGGGAGAGCTGGGCAGGGCTGGAGGTATTTGTTGAACAAAGATTGAAGGATAATGGCGTTCCAGCGTGGTATGTCCACACTGGCAGGCATGGATGGGGGAATTTCAGTCGATGAGTCTGATATGTACTTAAACTTCCAGATAATTTGCTTTTTTTTTTTTTTTTGGTCTTAAGGTTATACCTGAAGATAATTTGCTTTTTAAGAGATCAAATCCTGTTTTAGCTGCTGGGGGTATTGTGGATAAAGTAATTATATAGCACATCTTTTCTTAAAAGTCAATGATCAGTCAGGAGTCTCTGGTTGTGAGCATCAGAAATTGACCTCAAGTCATTTAGCAGAAAAAAAAAATTACTGAAAGGATGTGGGGTTGCCTGCAGAAGGGAAGGAAGCACTGAGGCAACAGGCTTGGAAGTGCCTAGGAGCTGGCAACTCTGGAGATCTAGGCAGAGGAGCCCCTCAGCAGAGTCACCAGAGACACACGTGGCATCACCTTCAGCCATCTTGTCCCTCTGTACCTTTGTAAGTTTCAAAGTCCTTAGATAGACAGGTCCAGCTTGGGTCATGGACCCACCTCTTGACTAGAACTGGCAACGCATCTTGACTGACAATTCTACCAAGATCAGAGGCACTGGGAAGACAGGCAGCTCATCAAAGGGAAATCAAGGTGCTATTACCAGAAGTGGGTGGAAGGTGGGGAACGATACATACCAGCTGGCCCCACACTTTAGTTCATTGGTTTAGAGCAGGGATTAGAAAATTGCAGCCTATTGCCTGTTTTTGCAAAAGTTTTACTGTAATACTGCTACACCCATTTGGTTACATAGACTGTCTGTGGTTGCTTTCACACTACAATGGCAGAGTTGAGAAGCTATGATGAAACTATGGTAGGCAAAGCCTTCAGCAACAGAGAGTAAATAGCTAATGTTTTACGGAAAAGTTTGCTGACCCCTGGTTCAGAATCCTGTGCCACCTCCATTAGTCCCTCGTGGCCTGATCTTGAACAAGTCTCTTTATTAATTTCTTAATTATAATTTTTTCACACTATGCATGCCTAGATGGGGGTCTTTATTCAGACAATTTTATTTACTCATTTGTAAAATGGTGAGTTTGTGCTATGCATTCTTCCCAGCTTTCCAGCTAGCTTGATTTAGCCCAGTTGTTCTATAATTAAACTGGCACAAGTAGTTTTTTTAAAGAACAGTCTTATATTCATAAGGATAGCCATTATCAGGTGGCAGGAAAGAAAGTAACAACTATTAACAAGGATGTGAAAAAATTGGACCCCATGTGCATTGTTAATAGGAATGTAAAATGGTGCAGCCACTGTGAAAAACAGCACGGCAGTTCCTCAAAACTTAAACATGGAATTACCATATGATCCTGCAATTCCACTTCTGGGTACATGCACAGAAGAATTGAAAGCAGAATCTGAAAGAGATATTTGTACACTCATCTTCATAGGAGCACTATTTACAATAGCCAAAATGTGGAAGCGACCTGCCAATGTCTCCATTGGCAGATGAATGGATAAATGAAATGTGTTACATGTATACAGTGGAATATTATTCAGCCTTGAAAAGGAAGAAAATTCTGACACATTCTACCACATGGATGAACCTTGAAGACATTAGGCTAAGTGAGAGAAGTCAATCACAAAAAGACAATTACTGTATGACTCCACTTCTTTGAGATGCCTAGAGAAGTCGAATTCACAGATATACAAAGTAGAATGGTGGTTACCAGAGGCTAGGAAGAGGGGCAAAAGAGAGTTGCTTAATGGGTATAGAGTTTCAGTTCTGCAAAGTGACAAAATTGTAGACATCTGTTTTACAACAACGACTGAACTGAAAAAATTTTTAAATTGTGATAAAATATACAAAAACTGTTGTGTACATTTTACCACAATTTTAAAAATTTGTAAGTTTTTTTTTTAAGAGACCAAGTTTTCTGTGTTTCTCAGGCTAGAGTCCAGTGGCTATTCACAGGCATATCATAGCTTACTACAGTCTTGAACACCTAGGCTCAAGCAATCCTCCTGCCTCAGCCTCCCAAGTAGCTAGAACTACAGGCATGCATCACTTTGTCTGGCTTGGAAAAGCCTTTAAAGCTATTATGTGAATTATCAAATTATGGAAGCTCCTTGAGGTCAGAGAGTTTTGTCTGTTTGTGCACTGCTATATTTCTAGCCCCTGGACTGGTGCCTGGCATGGAGCAGGTGCTCATTACATATAAGGAATAAATGAATCCTGGCCACTTTGCAGTGATGTTTCACAACTCCTGTAAGTGTGACAGTGACATTGTACCCAATGTTTGAAAGTCAAGCCAAACCCCAGAGGAACTTTATAGGATTTGCCCTTTCCCCTGCTTCCTGCCACCAGCTGAAGTGCCTCAGTTCATGCCAGGGCAGAGGAGCCAACAGTGAATAGGCTGTGACAACTGAGAACCAATCAATACCAGACCTCGCCGGCATTTGCATAGATAACAAATAAATAGCTATGTCGTAAAACATTCTTGGTTAATGATATGGTGTGGCTCTGTGTCCCCGCACAAATCTCGTGTCAAATTGTAATCCCCAGTGTTGAAGGAGGGGCCTGGTGGAAAGTGATTGAATCATGGGGGCCTCCCCCCTCGCTATTCTTGTGATAGACAGCTGATTGTTTGAAAGTGTGAGGCACCTCCCCCTTTGCTCTCCCTCTCTCCTACTAGCTATGTGATGATGTGCCTGCTTCTCCTTGGCCTTCTGCCATGATTGTAAGTTTCCTGAGGCCTTCCCAGAAGCAGAAGCCTGTGCAGCACACAGGACTGTGATCCAATTAAATCTCTTTTCTTTATAAATTACCCAGTCTCAGGTATGTATAGCAGTGTGAGAACGAACTAATACAGTTAGTTTGCTCCATCAGACACAAATATATCAAATGAGATCTGAAATTAGGACCAAAACAAACAACCAAACAAAAAGCCAAAACAAATAAAACTATGTTCAAGAGGCGCAATACTTTTTTTTTTGAGACAGAGTCTCACTCTGTTGGCTGGGCTAGAATGCAGTGGCCTAATCTCTGTTCACTGCAAACTCCATCTCCCAGGTTCAAGCAATTCTCTTGTCTCAGCCTCCTGAGTAGCTGGGATTACAGGTGTGTGCCACTACACCCAGCTAATTTTTTGTATTTTTAGTAGAGATGGGGTTTCACCATGTTGACCAGACTGGTCTTGAAATTCTGACCTCAAGTAATCAACCACCTCGACCTCCCAAAGGGCTGGTATTATAGGCATGAGCCACTGCATCCAGCCACAATACTTCTTATTTCTGTTATAATAACTCCATTTTGACTACATTGGATCCATATCCTTCTCTTTTACAGGACACCCAAATCTGGGGTGAGGGGAGCTGTGATTTTCCTTTGTCCTTTCTTTTGCATTCTTGCATAATAGTGGGAGCTCCTCAAATGACAGTATTTTAGAGCTAGAAGAGCTCTTATTTCAAACTTTCACTATTGGAAGTTTCAAACATATGCAAAGGTAGACAAGATGGCATAAGGAATCCACATGCCTAGCTCCTAGTTTCAGTCATGATCAATTCACATCAAATTTTATTTCATCTCTGCTCTTCCCCCTCCAATCTTTTTTCTTCTTCTAATTCAGAAATACAAGTAGACCACCTATATTAAAAAAAATAGTTAATATAAACTTTTTAATTGAAGAAAAACATACATACAGAAAAATGCACAAATCATAGGTGCACAACTCAATGAATTTTCATAAATTGAGCACATCAGTGTAACGCGTAACCAGTTTAAGAAACAAAACATAACCAGCTCTCCAGAACCCCTCTCATGTCCCCTGGAAGGGCTCTTATTAATTTCTGGCCCAATATTTTCTTTTTTTTTAATTGCATTTTAGGTTTTGGGGTACATGTGAAGAACATGCAAGATTGTTGCATAGGTACACACATGGCAGTGTGATTTGCTGCCTTCCTCCCCGTCACCTATATCTGCCATTTCTCCCCATGCTATCTCTCCCAAGCTCTCAACCCCCCACTGTCCCTCCCTTATTTCCCCCTGACAGACCCCTGTGTGTGATGCTCCCCTCCCTGTGTACATGTGTTCTCATTGTTCAACACCCACCTATGAGTGAGAACATGTGGTGTTTGATTTTCTGTTCTTATGTCAGTTTGCTGAGAATGATGATTTCCAAGTTCATCCATGTCCCTACAAAGGACACGAACTCATCATTTTTAATGGCTGAATAATACTCCATGGTGTATATGTGCCACATTTTCCCTGTCCAGTCTATCATCGATGGGCATTTGGGTTGGTTCTAGGTCTTTGCTATTGTAAACAGTGCTGCAATGAACATTCATGTGCATGTGTCCTTATAGTAAAATGATTTATAATCCTTTGGATATATACCCAGTAATGGGATTACTGGGTCAAAAAGAATTTCTATTTTTAGGTCCTTGAGGAATCGCCACACTGTCTTCCACAATGGTTGAACTAATTTACACTCCCACCAACAGTGTAAAAGTGTTCCTATTTCTCCACATCCTCTCCAGCATCTGTTGTCTCCAGATTTTTTAATGATCGCCATTCT
>CAUYLG010047361.1:0-13192 GCA_963573385.1 Cacajao melanocephalus | reverse complement strand
ATTTTTGCATCTATATTCATCATGGATATTGCCCTGAAGTTTTCTTTTTTTGTTGAGTCTCTGCCAGATTTTGGTATCAGGATGATGTTGGTCTCATAAAATGATTTGGGGAGGATTCCTTCTTTTTGGGTTGTTTGGAATAGTTTCAGAAGGAATGGTACAAGCTCCTGTTTGTATGTCTGGTAGAATTCAGCTGTGAACCCATCTGGACCTGGACTTTTTTTGGTTGGTAGGCTATTAATTGCTGCCTCAACTTCAGCCCTTGTTATTGGCCTGTTCAAGGTTTCAACTTCTTCCTGGTTTAGGCTTGGGAGGGTGCAAGTGTCCAGGAATTTATCCACTTCTTCCAGGTTTACTGGTTTATGTGCATAGAGTTGTTTGTAGTCGTCTCTGATTGTAATTTGTATTTCTGTGGAGTCAGTGGTGATATCCCCTTTATCATTTTTTATTGAATCTATTTGATTCTTCTCTCTTTTTTTATTAATCTGGCTAGTGGTCTATTTTGTTGATCTTTTCAAAAAACCAGCTCCTGGATTTATTGATTTTTTGGAAGGATTTTTTGTGTCTCTATCTCCTTCAGTTCTGCTCTGATCTTAGTTATTTCTTGTCTTCTGCTAGCTTTTGAGTTTTTTTCATATTGCTTCTCTAGTTCTTTCAATTTTGATGATAGAGTGTTGATTTTTTATCTTTTCTCGCTTCTCTGGTGGGCATTTATTGCTATAAATTTCCCTCTAGACACTGCTTTCAATGTGTCCCAGAGATTCTGGTATGTTGTGTCTTCATTCTCATTGGTTTCGAAGAACATCTTTATTTCTGCTTTCATTTCATTGTTTATCCAGTTGACATTCAGGAGCCGGTTGTTCAGTTTCCATGTAGTTGTGTGGTTCTGAGCTAGTTTCTTAATTCTGAGTTCTAATTTGATTGCACTGTGGTCTGAGAGACTGTTTTTGATTATTTCCATTCTTTTGCATTTGCTGAGGAGGGATTTACTTCCAATTATGTGGTCAGTTTTAGAGTAGGTGCCATGCAGTGCTGAGAAGAATGCATATTCTGTAAATTTGGGGTGGAGATTTCTGTAGATGTCTATTAGGTCCGCTTGGTCCAGATCTGAGTTCAAGTCCTGGATATCCTTGTTAATTTTTTGTCTTGTTGATCTGTCTAATATTGACAGTGGAGTGTTAAAGTCTCCCACTATTATTGCTTGGGAGTCTAAGTCTCTTTGTAGGTCATTAAGAACTTGCTTTGTGAACCTGGGTGCTCCTGTATTGGGTGTGTATATATTTAGGATCATTAGCTCTTCTTGATGTATTGATCCTTTTACCATTTTGTAATGCCCTTCTTTGTCTCTTTTGATCTTTGTTGATTTAAAGTCCATTTTATCAGAGACTAGGATTGCAACTCCTGCTTTTTTTTTTTTGCTCTCCATTTGCTTGATAAATCTTCTTCCATCCCTTTATTTTTAGCCTATGTGTGTCCTTGCACATGAGATGGGTTTCTTGAATACAGCACATCGATGGATTTTGACTTTTTATCCAATTTGCCAGTTTGTGTCTTTTGATTGGGACACTTAGTCCATTTACATTTAAGGTTAATATTGTTATGTGTGAATTTTATCCTGCCATTTTGATGCTAGCCGGTTGTTTTGCCTGTTAGTTGACACATTTTCTTCATTGTGTCGATGATCTTCACCATTTGGTACATTTTTGGAGTGGCTGGTACTCGTTCCTTTCCTTTAGTGCTTCCTTCAGGAGGTCTTGTAAGGCAGACCTGGTGGTGATTAAATGTCTTAGCAATTGCTTGTCCATAAAGGATTTTCTTTCTCCTTCACTTATGAAGCTTAGTTTGGCTGGATATGAAATTCTAGGTTGAAAGTTCTTTTCTTTAAGGATGTTGAATATTGGCCCCCTACTCTCTTCTGGCTTGTAGGGTTTCTGCTGAGAGATCTGCTGTGAGTCTGATGGGCTTCCCTTTGTGGGTAACCCGACCTTTCTGTCTGGCTGCCCTTAGCATTTCTTCCTTCATTTCAACCTGGTGAATCTGACGATTATGTGCCTTGGGGTTGCTCTTCTTGAGGAATATCTTTGTGGTGTTCTCTGTATTTCCTGGACTTGAATGTTGGCCTGCCTTGCTATGTTGGGAAAGTTATCCTGGATAATATCCTGAAGAGTGTTTTCCAGCTTGGATTCATTCTCTCTGTCACATTCAGGGACACCTATCAAACGTAGATTGGATCTTTTCACATAATCCCATATTTCTTGGAGGCTTTATTTCTGTTCACTCTTTTTTCTCTATTCTTGCCTTCTCATTTTATTTCATTGAGTTGATCTTCAATCTCTGATATCCTTTCTTCTACTTGGTCGATTCAGCTATTGAAACTTGTGTTTGCTTCACAAAGTTCTTGTGCTGTGTTTTTCAACTCCATCAAGTCATTTATATTCTTCTCTAAGCTGTTTATACTAGTTAGCATCTCATCTAACCTTTTTTCTAGGTTCTTAGTTTCTTTGCATTGGGTTAGAACATGTTATTTTAGCTCTGAGAAGTTTGTTATTATCCACCTTCTGAAGACTGTTTCTGTCAATTCATCCAATTCATTCTTCATCCATCTTTGATCCCTAGCTGGTGAGGAGTTTTGATCCCTTAGAATAGGAGAGGTATTCTGGTTTTTGGTGTTTTCCTCCTTTTTGTGCTGGTTTCTTCCCATCTTAGTGGTTTCATCTACCTGTGGTCTTTGTAGTTGGTGACTTTCGGATGGAGTCTCTGAGTGGATGTCCTTTTTGTTGATGTTGAAGCTATTTCTTTCTGCTTCCTCATTTTCTTTCTAACAGTCAGGCTCCTCTGCTGCAGGACCGCTGGAGGTCCACTCCAGACCCTGTTTGCCTGGGGATCACCCGTGGGGGCTGCAGAACAGCAAGGGTTGCTGCAGGTTTCTTCCTCTGCTATCCTCATCCCAGAAAGTACCTGCCTGAAGTCGGCCTGAGCTCCCCTTTATGAGGTGTCTTTTTGGGTATACAGGGGTCAGGGACCTGCTTAAGGAGACAGTCTGTCCCTTATGGGAGCTCAAGTGCTATGCTGGGAGTTCCGCTGTTCCATGCAGAGCTGCTGGGCAGGTACCTTTAAGTCTGCTGCAACTGAACTCATAACCACCTCTTTTCCCAGGTGCTGTGTCCTGGAAGGTCAGCTTTATTTATAAGTCCTTGTTGTGCTGCTGCCTTTTTTTATAGGTGCCCTGTCCTGCACGGAGTAGTCTAGTCACAGTCTGCCAGCAGAGGCATTGCTGAGCTGCTGCAGGCTCTGCCCTGTTGTTGTGTGAACTGCCTTGGTCATGGCTCATGGTGGACTGCCTTGGTAGTGGGGGACGCCCTTCCCCCCACTGAGCTGGATGCTCCTGGGTCCAGCTGTGCTTGCTGTGAAACTCTCAATCCAGAGCGTTTCAGATTGCTTGTTTTGTGGGGGTGGTACCCTCTCAGCCAGATCCCCTGGCTCCCTGTCTTAGCCCCATCCCTTTCAGTTGAATGGGCAGCTCTGTCTCCCAGGTGTTCTGGGTGCCAGCCGAAAAGGCAGCCCAGACTTGTGTGAATTTCTGTGCACCAACAGGGCACTGGTTGAAACCACTGCACTGAAAAATCACAGCACTTTTCCACCCAGGAATCTCCTGGTCTGTGGGCAGTGAAAACTTGTTTGGAAATGCAGTGAGCACTCACCCTCTGTGCCACTCTCACTGGGAACGGCACTCCAGAGCTGTTCCTATTCGGCCATCTTGGATCAAGTGCTATGCTGGGAGTTCTCAGCAGAACTGAAAATGAGAATGAGAAAAAGAGAATGCTCCGACATTCTCTTTTTATATAATGTCTCTGAACCCTGGTGTGTGTTTTACACTTACAGCACATTTCAATTCAGGCTTGTCATATTTCAAGCATTCAATAGCCATACATGCCCAGTGGCTACCATATTGGGCAAATAGAACTAGAGCCTCAGGTGAATAAATGACAGTCTTACAATTAGCCAACAAACTTGAACTCTAATGCACCCACAAAACTTCCCCTAATGATGCCAAGTATTTATATTTCTCATCTCTCATTTCGCCATGTGCTACCCGCTGACTCCAGCTCCCACTTCCCTTTTCAACTGACCCTGCTCACTCTGGAAATGGTCCTCTTGTAAGACTATTGCTCAGGACCTGTGTCCTCAGGAATTATCTCAGAGGCTTTAGGGACAGGAAAGGAATTGTGTATATATTAGAGGCGTGATGGGGAGAAAAGGAGGACAAATAAATATTAAAGAAAAATTAAAGAGAAAAAGAGAGAAATGGAAGAGAAAAGCACCAGAAAGAGAGGATCAAAAGGAGAAAGCAAAACAGAGAAGGAATGGGAAAAACAAATGGAGTAAATTAGGATGGAAGGCAAAGAACAAGAAAGAAATGGAGAGGAAAAGAAGGGATAAAATAAAATACAAGGCTAAACAAGGGAGTAGTAAAGAGAAAAGAGTACAGATGAAAAGAGAAAAGTCTGGATTTCTCATCCAGGTCTAGATACCTTCATAACTTTATTAATTAGTTGCTTAGCATTGCTCTTAGAGTTCCAGGGCTTAATCATATACCAAATATCCAAAAAGATATGTCAGCATGAGGAATTCTCCTGGACTTCCTTGTTTGCATCATGCCACATGCCACTGTTTCTTGCACTGAATATGGAAAATTATACACTGAATCGTGCTTCCTAAGATGTATTTCAGTACATCCAGGGCTCCGCTAGAGCCAGCTTACACTAACTCATAAAAGCCACTTTTTAATTTTCAAGAATTTTGTAAGCCAGTTGTTAAAAACAATCATTATTAAAAATAAAATTATACATACCTGCATTTAAATAAACTAGATTTGGGGCCAAGTGCAGTGGCTCATGTGTGTAATCCCACACTTTGGGAGGCCAAGGGGGGAGGATCCTTTGAGGCTAGATGTTCAAGGCCAGTCTGGTCAACATAGCAAGAGCCCATCTCTACAAAAAAATTTTAAAGCTGGATGAGCTAGATGTAGTGGCATGCCCATATTCCTAGCTACTTGGGAGGCTGAGGCAAGAGGATCTTGGAGCCCAGGAGTTCAAGGTTACAGTATCTATGATTGTGCCACTGCACTCCAGCACGAGTGACACAGCAAGACTCTCTCTAAAATAGATAAATAAATAACGCTATATCTAAAACAAAAGTAGTAAACACTCAGAACTCATCACTTCCTAATTATTTGACTGTGTATTTACTATCATTATGTTCTTGGAGTTATTTATGTCTTCTGTCTCTGTATGGTGGAAACACTTTACAACAAATGGTATACTGCACATCTCTTTCCAACTCCACCTTCAGTGATGTCACGTTGGTACCTTGAAATCAACTGTGATAGGGGTATTTACACCACAAAATTGGCAAACACTATAAATTAGGACTTTATTGTGTTGCCTAATTTTCCAGACTTATAAAAGTAATGAAGAAAACGTTAATAATTTGTCAAAGCTTTTTTTAACCGCAAATCTGTTGTTAAACATTTACAAGCACACCACTGCAGCTGGTATCATTTATATCTGATTTTAAAAAGAAAGCATTTATCCAACTCAATGGTGTATGGGTTTTCTTGTTTTGTTTTTTGAGATGGAGTCTCACTCCGTAGCTCAGGCTGGAGTGCAATGATGTGATCTCAGCTCACTACAACCTCCGCCTCCCAGGTTCAAGTGATTCCTGTGCCTTGGCCTCCCAAGTTGCTGGGATTACAGGTACATGCCACCACACTTGGCTAGTTTTTGTAATTTTAGTAGAGCCAGGGTTTCACCACGTTTCCCAGGCTGGTCTTAAACGCCTGACCTCAGGTGATCCACTCGCCTCAGCCTCCCAAAGTGCTGGGACTACAGGCGTGAGCCACTGCACCAGGCCTCAATAGTTTACTTTTTAAAAGAGCAATATTTTGGCAGAGATTTAGATATGAACTCTTTGACTTTTGGTTAAATTGATGTTCAGTATTTACATTATTATGACCTATGTAATATTGGGCTTCACTAAAAGCTCCATTATAAACTATGATTACAATCTATGATTATACTTTTTGGTTTTCTTCTAGTTAATAATGGCCTTGCATTTTGTTTTGTTAGTTTTCAATGTTTCTGTGATAATTTTCCTCATATTCCCAATTAGCTCTCAAGTAAAAAAATGTAATTTAATGAAATCTATCAAATAAACAATCACCTCTCTCAAATTACCTTCTGTCATTTTGTTCCAGTATGCATTGGATTTCTGCAGAGCTGACATCCTCTCACTTTGAGTTGCTGCTACCCTGGAAAGCCATTGCTCCTCTCTCTTGTATTAGATCTCTTGTTTCTTGGAACGCACAGCATCTTCTTTCTTGGTTTTTACCCATTATAATGGAATTCATCATCCAGCAGTCTCCTGAAAGAATGCATTGATAGTTAATTGGGAGGGAGAACTTGAATGTCATGCCTCATATTTGACTGATTGCTTGGCTGGATATAAAGTTATAAGTTGCAAATGATTTTCCCACACAATTTTCAAAGGTATTGTTCTATTATCTTCTAGCTTCTAGCATTGTATTGAGAGATGTATGACCTTCTGATTTCTGATGCTTTGTATGTAACCTGGTTTCTTTTTTCTTTCTCTCTCTCTGGAAACTTTTAGTATTATTGTCCCTGGTGGTCTAAAATTTCAAGAGAAAGTATCTTGGTTTGGGTCTTTGTACTGTTCATTTTGCTGGGTACTTTTAGGAGATTTATGTCCTTCAGTGGGATTTCTCTGTCTTATTTCTTTTTATAATGTCTTCACCTCATCTCTTTTTCTGATTCTGGAACACCTATTAGATGGATGTGGACTTCCCTAACTCAGGCTCTTACTTCTTATTTTTTCTCTTGCATTGACAATTAGTCATTTTGTTCTAATTTCACAGAAATTCCTTTAATACATTTTCCAATGTTTCTATTTCTTCGGGTAAGAGACTGTCAAACTTTTTAAGTTCTAAGAAGTATCTGTAACTTCAAGTTGTCTTAAAAGAAAGATGAATATCCTCATAGGTCTGCCTATATCATTACAGGTGGCACTTCTGTTCCCTGGCCCTCAAGCTTGTTTGGGACCTTGTTGACTAACTTTGACAATGAATTTTTATTAAGTCTTGTCATCCACATAGGTGCGTGTTTACTTGGAGAATTCAAGAAGCAACTGTGTCCTAGTAGGATGAAGTCCGTCTCTCAGTTCAAGAACAGCCAAGGAGGGCAGTGCCAGCTCTAGTCCAAAGTGACAGGGAGCTACCAGAAGGAGCAGCTCAGAAGGAGAGAATGTGAGTCAGCCAGGAAGTCCAGCTCTTCTCTGAAATCCTCAGGAGGAACTGTTTTCCCGTAACCATAAGGGTTGGGGACCTGAGTCATTTTACTTAAAATGGAAAGGAAGTGGTAACCCATGAAACAAGAAACCTTGGGGACACTTGTGCTGCATTAATGAGGTTGAAATTTTTTTATACGTTTGTTTTCTAACTGGATCCTGTTTTGAGCTGACTATGCTTATTGCCCACATATCAATGGAGATCTTAGAGCTTTTCTATTTTATTCTATTAGTTCTTGATATATATGAATTTTATGTATGATATTTGCTAAAAATTTACTTCCCAATTTCTTATTTCCCCTTTTGCCATTTTTAGTTGTTTTGTCTGCCTCATTTGTTCATTTGCTTCTTTAACACGGAGCTGTTCTCAGTTTGTCTGTAAGTTTTGTCTCTTTTCTGATTTTATTTCATCTTAGAAAGCCCAGGATAATCTAGATGAAACATGTTCAGCATTTCAGCTCCAGTTTCATGTTTGGTGGTATAAGATAACAAGGATAAGAAGAATGATGGTAATGGCATAATAATAACTCTAACATTTATTGAGCTTTTGCTTCATGCCAGGAACTGTTCTTTGCCATTATATGTATTAACTCATTTAATCCTCCTAGCAATAGTATGAGACAGGTATTTTCATTACTCTCATTTTACACTTCCACAATAATAAAGCAGAGAAGGAGTACACAACCACCCAAAGTCACTAGAAGAAGGTGGAAGAAGCAAAATTCAGGCTGAGGTCTGAAATGCTCATTTCTCCACTGTGTCTGCCAACTCTAGAGTGAATAGCTGGGACCCTGATATACGTCAAGTACACACATTGTATCACTGATTGCTAAAACAATCGTATGAGAGAGGTACCAGTATTATACCCATTTTGTAGATGAGAAAAAGGAGGCTAGGAAAGGTTAAGGAATTCATCCATGGACAGAGGATTTGTGCCCTCTTTTCTCTTCTACAGAGAAATTGAGCCAGGATTTAACCCCAGCAAACCTGTTTACAAAGCCCAGCTTTAGAACCTTTGTTCTCTACTGCTCCACTGGGAGAGACCTATTTTTGGTTTCCTAAGCCCCATTTCCTTATTTGTTGGTTGTAAGTTTTTCCAGTACAGAAAAGTATAAAAGCAAGAACAAACACCAGTTGCAGGCAAGCAGTGATAATTTTTTAATATTTCATCTAGACCATTTTTATGCATATTTTAACCTAGTTTAAATCATATTATACATATCATTTTGTATCCTATGCTTTTTATTTATGTCATAATATAAGGATAGCTCATTGCAGCCTCGAACTCCTGGGCTCAAGTGACTCTCCTGCATCAGTCTCCTGAGCGGCTGAGATTACAGAAACTGAGCCACCACACCAGGCCCAGTGCATTTTTTAAATTGTAGTAAAAAAACACATAATATAAAATTTACCATCTTAATCCTATACATTATATTAAATGGTTGTACAATATGTCATTGAACACATTTCTACAATGTTAGAAATTTGGAGTGTTTCACATTTTCCATGGTTGCTAATGACCCTAGAGTTAACACACTTATAAATAAATATTTTTTCACATTTCAACTTATTTCCTTAAGACAGATTCCTAAACGTGGAACTGACAGATCAAAGAGTGTTTTCAAATGTCATATATATATATATATATACATATATCCAAATTACTTTGCCCTCCTTTTATTGCCATATGAAATGTACATCCCACTGCAGTTTTGCTAGTATAGTAGGCTAATAAAAAGGAACGAGGTTAGTCTCAATTTTAGTGGAGGTCCCCCAAGTGAGGTGTAAGACTAGATAACTGGCTTTGTGACCTTGGCTAACTACCCATCTCTAGCCAATAAAGAGGAGAGACAGAGAGGAGGATTTTGGAGAGGAGGATTTTGGAGAGGATACATTAGAAGAGGATTTTGGAGACAGGTTTTGGTATATTATGAGTTTCATTTACCCTCAAGAAGGCTGGGTGGGGTGTACTCCCTCTGACCTCTGTCCTAGGGAAAGGGCTTCAACAGTACTGCTTGGAAAGCTTGCTATGTGAAATCTGTAGCTTGGGGGCATATTTGACCAGTCTTTAATTTATACCTGGAAATCTAAAGGTCTTGGTTAACTACTCTAAGACTATATTTTAGCTACTCTAAGACATATAATGAAATCTATGCTTAGAAAGTTTAAGTAACTTGTCCAAGGTCATCCACAAATAAATGATGGAGCTAGAATTGAAACCCAGACCTAATTCAGGGCTTGCATGTTTACCCATTCTGTCATACTTCCTCTCATTTATCTGTGAAATCTTTCTTATTTTCATTGATATTTATCCATACTTTGGCCTGAATTCTTCATCTTCTAACTTTGAATTCTTTGGCAGGAGACTCTACCTAAACAATTTCAACCTCCCGCCAGCTTCCTTAAAATCACTTATGAGATCAGCTATTTACATATAGGACTGATCTAACATCTAAACATTTTGAGTTTGTTAAATAAACTCCAAGTGACTTTATGCTCCTTTCAGGGAATTCTTTTTCAGATTTACAGGGTGTGACAAGTTGAATTGTGTCTCCAGAAATTCCTATGTTGAAGTCTTGAACCCCAGAACTTTAGAATTAGACCTTCTTTGGAAATAAGGTTGTTGGGAGAGGTACTTAGTTAAAATGAGGTCAACAGAGTGGGCCCTAATCCAATATAGTTGGTGTCTTTGTTAAAAAAAAAAAAAAAGAAAGAAAATTTGGACACAGAGACAGACAGGCATAGAGGGAAGACGACGTGAAGAGACAGAGAGAAGACAGCCATGTCTTGTTGGTTGGGGGAGGAAATGGATCCTCCCTTCTCTCCTCTCAAAAAAAGCCAACCCTGCCAACACCTTGATTTTGGACTTTCAGCCTCCAGAACTATAGAAATAAATTTCAGCTGTTTGTTTAGGCCACCCAGTTTGTTAAAATAGACTTTGTTAGAAAGAACTTGAAAATGAATACACAACTGCTTGCTGAGCAGTTAAAACTTGGTTATGAAATCTTCAAGTTCAATACAGAAAGTGCAATCATCCTAAAGAAAATGGGAAAATCCAGTTCTTACAATTTTTGCAATTTCATTACAGAACAACAATTTTCCTATTTTTAGCATACACTTAATGGTTTGAATTTGCATCCCACTATTATGCTTCAAAGATGTTTAAATAATGACTTTTCTGTATCCCCAAGCTCTAACTCCATGGTTTGACTTTCAAGATCCTTGACAATATGGTCTTAATATAACTTTCCACACTCCTACTGTCGTTTTTCATGAACCTCACAGTCCAGTTAAACTAAGACATCAGTCCAAGAATAGGCCCGGGTATTCCTGCCTTTGCCCTCTTTATCATTCTGTTTAGAATGGCCTTTCCATTCTTCATCATTACACATTGAAAAATCCAAAGTTAAAGTCTTCCTTCAAAACCTAATGGCAAAAAAGACACATCATTTCCAAGAAGATTTTTTTTCATTCAATTTAAGCAACCTCTGAACTTCCATTTTATAGCTTTGTTTCATTGATTTTTATTTTTGTTATTTGGATGCATGTAGTGTTCTCTGATTGACTATAAGTCTTTTAAGGCAAGAAGCTAGTCTTATATGTATGTGTTATTTGGGTTCCTTGCCACTCAGAAAAGTAAAGACTGAGATGAAAGCTTTGTGTGTGGGTCATTTGCAGGTTTTTTGTTGTTTGTTGCTTTTTATTTTATTTTTTTCTAGACTCCTTGAGTTAAGGGAAGTTTATTTCTTTGGAGAGGTGATCTCAGGGTTCAAGAGTGAGTGGAATGAGAAGACTGACCAAGGAAGCGAAAGTCAATCCAAAAGCAAGTTGCTGAGTTGGTTACCCCTGTGGGTAAGAAAAGCTCAATGCCACTGGGGATTGTCTGAGAAAAGGTATAGATTATATCTATCTCATTTTTTAAACTCAAGAATAGAAGAAAGAAGCCTTTGCATAATGCCTCCCAACCCACAGTGGTATCCCTGGCCCTTCAGGTTTGTGCATGTATTAGAATGGTTGAACAGGCTTCTATAAGCATCTCATGCAGTGGTATCAGTGAAGTCATGGGACATAAAGTGAAAGATACATGGTGTAGTTATAACAAGGTTCTTGTCAGACTACACCTGCCCAGAGCTGGCTGCCAGAGTAAAAAGGTAGACTGACAGGATGTTTGATGGGTATGAAAAGCTTCGGATATTTCCATTCCTTACACTGCCCCATCTGCTCATGCTCTACTTACATAGTTCCCCAAAGAGACAGATGCTATATATAGAAGTACTTAGTATCAACTATATTCCTCCTTCTAATCAAGAGAGCAAAGGTTCTTGTGAATGTTAGTTCATACAACCAGAATCTCAGCAAGATCTCCTGCCATGGAAAACCGACTCAGATTTTCCATTTGCACTGAGGTGGAACACTCTCTCGGTCTGGGCTTCCTCTGAAGCAGACCCTGAGACAAACATTCAGTGACAAGTAGTTTATCACGGAGGTGATCCCATGGAATACCCATAGAAGAATAAGTAAATCTGAGAAAAATAGGAAGGAAGCCAATCAAGAATACTTTATCAAGCCATTTCTACTGTGGACAACCAGAATTTTATCCTACTGGGGAACTCAGGGAGAATGTAAAGTATACCCCAGATTTATCTCAAAAAATGAATAAGAAAGTTGGGGTATTTATCCATCAACTCTCTTTCTGATATTAGTTGCAAGCTGTTTCCAAGGACAGCTTCCAGCATTTCTGAATTGCCTTTTGTGTGGGCATCATGGTAGGGGGTTGGGAGAGAACGTTCAGGCATAGAGTCTCCAGCATTATCAATGAGCAGCCATCAATAAGTTGAGTGGAATGCACCATGGAAACGAGAAAAGCATCAACAGCTGTGGAAATATGCTAGATAAACCCGACTATACTCATAAAAGTCATGGAGTTTTCCAATATTGACCATGGCACACCAAAACACACACCACTGAAGAGAAACAGGTACTTCTCTTGACTTCATGATAAATTCAGAACTCAGTTATAGCAAAGAAACAAGTGTATCCCTCATGTGTCAGAAATTAACAGTTTAAATCAAAGTTATATCATTTTATTAATTTTTAACACCACATATAACTGGTGAACTGGGGCCTGAAAGTATGTATTTTTACCTACATCATACACTCACAATTGTGTTTACATTTGTGTTGATGAAAATAAAGTCCTTGTTGGAACTTCCAAAAGCAGCAATATCAACAAGAGGAATATTTTTCGCTTGATGCGTGATCTATTTTTTTGCTTGCTCTGTCAGCTTAATATTAATAGCTGCCCTTAGGTTAGCCCAGAAAAGCCCATGTTTGCTCTTTTCCTTGGGCCATTCCAAATAAGTCCTCCTGGCCATGAGCGATTTGAGCTTGTGATAGCTGGTAGGAATGGAGTACTGCGGAATGGGTTCCAGCAAGATGAGGATTAAGTTATTAGATCCTTCATGGAAGAGATTGTGGTGGGCAAAGTAGAGTTCATAATGGCACCACTCGCTCTGGACAAAGTTGGGAGACAAGACAAAGATGGACTTGTAACTCTTCTCAATGCAGTTGATGATGTTTTCCACAATGCTCTTGCCAGGAACAAAGTTTCTCTCATGAAGGCAAATCCGCATACCTTCTTTCTCTAGGTTTGGTAGTAATTCACGCTTCACCCAGAAAGAATCGTGCCCACTATATGAAATAAAAGCATGAAACTGGAGATTTCTTTGGAGTTCTTCTAAGGGCACGTTCCTGGCCCTGCGCCGGGTCTGGGTCCACTGGCACACCATCCTGAGATACCAGGGCAGATCCAAGTAGATGCAGAGGGAGG
>CAUYLG010047360.1:0-43255 GCA_963573385.1 Cacajao melanocephalus | reverse complement strand
GGGTTCAAGTGATTCTCCTACCTCAGCCTCCTGAGTAGCTAGGACTGCGGGTGTGTGCCACTACACCTGGCTAATTTTTTTGTATTTTTAGTAGAGATGGGGTTTCACCATTTTGGACAGGTTAATCTCTCAAGTGATACGCCTGCCTTGGCCTCCCAAAGAGCTGGGATTACAGGCCTGAGCTACCACCCCTGGCCTGTGATTGCTTTTCTTAAGAGGCATACAAGCATGAGAATTCTCTCTTCATGTCCTTCCCTGACTCTACTTGTCAGGGTTTTTTTTTTTTAAGTTATTTAATTAATGTGCTAAGTTCTAGGTTAATTTGTATTAATAAAATTATTAAAATTAATTAATTTTTTGGAGATAGGGTCTTACTCTGTCGCCCAGGCTGGAGTGCAGTGGCGAAACCTTGGCTCACTGCAACCTCTGCCGCCAGGGCTGAAGTGATCCCCTCAGCCTCCTGAGCAGCTGGGACTACAGGTGTGTGCCCCACCTAATTTTATAATTTTGTAGAGACATGGTCTCACCACATTGCCCAGGCTTGTCTTGAACTCCTGGGGTCAAGCAATCCTCCCACCTTGGCCTCCTAAAGTGCTGGGATTATAGATGTGAGCCACTGCATGCAGCCTTGTTTTTTTTTTTTTTTTTTTTTTTGAGACATAGTCTTGCTCTGTCGCCAGGCTGGAGTGCAGTGGTGCGATCTCGGCTCACTGCAACCTCCACCTCCCAGGTTCAAGCTATTCTCCTGCCTCAGCCTCCCGAGCAACTGGGACTACAGGTGCATGCCACCATGCCCAGCTAATTTTTGTATTTTTAGTAGAGACAGGGGTTCACCATGTTGGCCAGGATGGTCTTCATCTCCTGACCTTGTGGTCTGCCTACCTTGGCCTCCCAAAGTGCTGAGATTAAGCTGTTTTTTAAAAAATATTAGTGACTCCGTTTTTTTTGTTTTGTTTTGTTTTGTTTTGTTTTTTTGTTTTTTGAGACAGGCTTTCCCTTTATTGCCCAGGCCAGAGTGCAGTGGCACGATCAGGGCTTACTGCAGTCTCAACCTCCTGGATTCAAGTGATCCTCCTACCTCAACCTCCCAAAGTGCTGGGATTGCAGGTATGAGCCACCACTCCAGACCAAGTGACTCCATTTTGATTCCGGCAACTTTCACAAAAGTAACAGTGAACAGTGAGTGCATGCGGTATGCACACAAGGTCAGGGAGTGCCAAGACCCCATTAGAGACTGCTATGATCTGAATGCTGGTAACTCCCAAAATCCATACATTGGAAACTGATACCCAGTGCAACAGTATTCAGATGTGGGGCTTCTGGAGAGTGATTAAGTCATGAGGGCTCCACGCTCATGAATGGAATTAGTGCCCATATCAAAGAGGCTCTAGGGAGCTTCCCAGGCCTCTTGCACCATGTGAGAACAGAGAGAGAAAGCATCATCTTTAAAGCAGAGAGCAGGTCCTCACCAGACACTGAATCTGCTGGTGCCTTGATCTTGGACTTCCCAGCCTCCAGAAAGGTGAGCAATAAATTCCTCTTGTTTATAAGTTACCCACTCTAAGGTGTTTCGTTATAGTAGCCCAAACGGACTAAGACAGCTACAGATGAACCCACTTTCTCCATAGCATGGATGTTTTTAACCACTTCAGACTTTTGAGTTTTGCTCAAAACTCATATCCAGATGTCAAAGGCTGCCAAGCCATGGCTGGAAAGAAAAAAAAGTAGACATGATGATCATATCTCATTTGATTTTTCATGTACTGAGAAAAAAGCCAACCTACCCCTAAAGCTGTCCTTTGTGAAAACTACTTGCAAACAGCAGTCTGAATGTTTAATCTCATCATTTATAATAGAAACAGAATATGGCCAGTTAAGATAGCTCATGCTTGTAATCTCAGCAGTTTGGGAGGCCGAGGTGGGTGAATTGCTTGAGTCCAGGAATTTGAGACAAATCTGGACAATATGGGAAAAACCTTTATCTACCAAAAAAAAAAAAAAAAAATAGCAGGGCATGGTGGCACATGCCTGTGGTCCTAGCTACCTGGGAGGCTAAGATGGGAGGATTGCTTGAGCCTGGGAGGTGGAGGTTGCAGTGAACAGACACTGTGCTACTGCACTCCAGCCTGGGCAACAGAGCAAGGCCCCGTCTCAAAATAAATAAATAATAGCTTGGTGTGGTGGCACGTCCCTGCAGGCACAGCTACTTGGGAGGCTGAGGTGGGAGAATTACTAGAGTCCGGGAAGTCAAGGCTCCAGTGAGCTATGACCACGTCACTGCACTTGATCCTGGGTGGCAGAGAGAGACTGTGTCTCAATTAAAAAAAGAAAAAGAAACAGAACATAACATTAGAAACAGAAATAAACCTGTTGGGTCTTATGAAGTATTCTGGGGTGTTTCAGACATACACTTCCAATGTCAGGATACATAGATCCAGCTCCTTCTTTGAATTGCATTGGATTCTGTCTTATGAATGTACCATAATTTCTGTAACCATTCATCCCGTTGCACTCTGGAGTGCAAATGCTGGGTCCAAAGATGTGTGTATACATCAGTGTGGAGAAGGCCACATTGCCCTCCTAAGAGATTAAACCAATTTACATTCCCACCAGCAATGAACAATGGACTCCATTTCCCCCACACCTTCACCAACTCTGAATATAGCCATGCACCACTTAACGACCAAGATATGCTGTGAGAAATGCACCATTAGGTGATTTCATCCTTGTGTGAACATCATCGTGTACTTATACAAATGAGGGTATAGCCCAGCATACACACCTTGGGTATATGGTATAACCTGTTGCTCCCAGACTGTAAACCTGTACAGCATGTACTACACTGAGTACTGTATCTTAATATAGAAATGGTATAGTAAAAATACAGTCTTATAATCTACGGGACTGCTGTCATATCTGCAGTCTGTTGTTGACTAAAACATCCTTATGCAGTACATGACTATATCTTGCAATTTCTTAACTTTTGCTAATATGATAAGTAAAAAAATGACCCCTCATTTGTACTTTAACTTACATTTCAATTTTTTTGTGGGTAACTTTTATTTTCCTTTTTTTTGGGGGGGGGCACGCAAGATCAGTGAGTTTTCTTTCTCTTCTGATGATGAAAGCCATTGCTCATTTTTATATTGCGTTTTCAGTTTGGTTGATTTGTAGAAGTTCTGTCTTCTGGATTTTACTACTTTGTTTACTACTTTGTTTTTTCGGTTTTTGTTTGTTTGAGACGCAGTCTCTTGTTGCTCAGGCTGGAGTGCAGTGACGTGATCTCAGCTCACTGCAACCTCTGCTTCCCAAATTCAAGCAATTCTCCTACCTCAACCTCCCCAGTAGCTGGGATTACAGGAATGCACCACCATGCCCGGCTAATTTTGTATTTTTAGTAGACATGGAGTTTCACCATGTTGACCAGGCTGGTCTCGAACTCCTGACCTCAGGTGATCCACCCACCTTGGCCTCCCAAAGTGCTGGGATTACAGGTGTGAGCCACTGCGCCTGGCCTACTTTGGTTTCTTTTTGTTTGTTTTTGTTTTTTATGACATGGGGTCTCGCTCTGCCACACAGGCTGGAGTGCAGTGGCGTGATCTCGACTCACTACAACTTCTACGTCCTGGATTCAAGCGGTTCTACTGTCGCAGCCTCCTGAGTAGCTAGGACTATAGGCGCACACCATCACACCTGGCTAATTTTTGTATTTTTGCTAGAGATGGGGTTTCACCATGTTGGTCAGGCTGGTCTTTAACTCCTGGCCTCAGGTGATCACCCTCCTTGGTCTCCCAAAGTGCTGGGATTACAGGTGTGAGCCACCGCGCCCTGCCGGGATTTTACTATATTGTTATGGAGATTGCAAGTGTTTTCTTTCCAGAGATTGCCTCTTTTTTAATTTTGTTGTTGATGTCATTCTTTTTTGAGCGAGGTTTAAAAAAAAAATTGTGGGCTGGGTGCGGTGGCTCACACCTGTAATCCCAGCACTTTTGCAGGCTAAGGTGGGTGGATCACGAGGTCAGGAGTTCAAGACCAGACTGGCCAACATGGTGAAACCCTGTCTCTACTAAAAAATACAAAAATTAGCTGGACATGGTGGCTCGTGCTGTCATCCCAGCTACTTGGAAGGCTGAGGTAGGAGAATTGCTTGAACCAGGACCCGGGAGGCAGAGGTTGCAGTGAGCCAAGATCGGGCCATTGCACTCCAGCCTGGGCTACAGAGCGAGACTCCATAGCAAAAAAAAAAAAAAAAAAAAAAAAAAAAAAGGTGGTAAAATATAAGTAATATAGAAATTGCCATTTTAACCATATTTTAATTTTTTATTTTTAAGAGACTGGGTCTCACTCTGTCTCCGAGACTAGAGTACAATAGTATAATCATGGCTCACTGCAGCCTTGACCTCCCAGGCTCAGGTGATTCTCCCGCTTCAGCCTCTGGAGTAGCTGGGATGAGGTGCATGCTACCATGCCCCACTAATTTTTGTATTTTTTGTAGAGATGGGGTTTCCCTGTGTTGCCCATGCTGCTCTCAAACTTGTGGGTTCAAGTGATCCACCCACCTCAGCCTCCCCAAGCACTAGGATTATAGGCATGAGCCACTGCCGCTGTGCCTGGCCACTACTATTTCTAAAACTTTTTCATCACCCCAAACATAAATTCTATAATTATTAAATAATATTTCCTCATTCCTCCTTGCCCCTAACTCCTGGTAAACTCTAGTCTACTTTCTGTCTCCGTTAGTTTGTTTATTCTATATGTTTTATTTTTAATTTTTTTTTTTTTTTGAGACAGAGTCTCACTCTGTTGCCCAGTACAGCATCATTGTCTAATGTGGGATGAGTGAGAAATAAGCCTTTGTTGTGTTAAGTGACTGAGATTTGGAGTTTTATTTAGTATCACATGTGGTGGATTAAAGATGGCCAGACATTTTTGACATTCCTTTCATTGAAAGCTAAGTTCTGTGTCTCCTCTTCTTCAGTCTGGGCTGATCTGTGACTGCTTTGGTCAACAGAATGCAGAGGAAGTGATGTGTTCTAATTTCTCCTAGCTTTCCTACTGTTGGATGCATGTTTTGGGATGCTCTCTCTCAGAATCTAGACACCATGCTCTGCCGTGAAGGGGCCTTATGCAGGTGCTTTGGTTTGCAGCTCTGACCCTCTAGCCAATAGATGGCATCTCCTGCCAGCCAAATGAGCGAGCCATCAACAGCAACCCACCCAGCTGAGTCTTCAGATAACTCCAGTCCTGGTGTGATCACAGTCACATAAGCCACTCAAAGTGAGAATCACCAGCTGAGTTCAGCCAACGGAGTCTTAGGCAATATTAGCAATCACTGTATTGTCAGGCACGGTGGCTCACACCTGTAATCCCAGCACTCTGGGAGACCGAGGCGGGTGGATGGCCTGAGCTCAGGAGTTCGAGACCAGACTGGGCAACATGGTGAAACCCTGTCTTTACTAAAATACAAAAAGTTAGTTGGGCATGGCATTGTGTGCCTATAGTCCAAGCTACTTGGGAGGCTGAGGCAGGAGAATTGCTTGAACCTGGGAGGCAGAAGTTGCAGTGAGCTGAGATGGCACCACTGCACTCCAGCCTGGGTAACAGAGCAAGACTCCATCTCCAAAAAAAAAAAAAAAAAAAAGACATTACTGTATTATGTAATAGCCAGAAGACCACAGACAAGCCTGTCCTGTCCTCATCAATATGAAGGTGTGAGGCATAGAGGCTCACTTTTGTACTATTTTAATTTTTTGCTATGTGCATGGGATTGGTTTTCCAATTTGAAAAACAGCTACTTTTGGCTGGGCGCAGTGGCTCAGGCCTGTAATCCCAGCACTTTGGGAGGCCGAGGCAGGTGGATCACAAGGTCAGGAGTTCAAGACCAGGCTGACCAACATGGGGAAACCCCATCCCTATAAAAATAAATAAATAAATAAAATTAAAAAAAAGAAAAATAGCTATTTTTTTTTTTGAGACAGAGTCTTGCTCTTTTGCCCAGGCTGGAGTGCAGTGGCACAATCTCAGCTCACTACCACCTCTGCCTCCCAGGTTCAAGCGCTTCTCCTGCCTCAGCCTCCCAAGTAGCTGGGATTACAAGCGCATGCCACCATGCCTGGCTACTTTTTGTGTTTTTAGTAGAGAGGGGTTTTACCATGTTGGCCAGGCTGGTGTTGAACTCCTAACCACAAGTGATCCACTGCTTCGGCCTCCCAAAGTATTGGGATTACAAGCCTGACCCACCGCACTTGGCCAAAAAAGAGCTACATTTTTTATTTCAAAAATTCTAAGCATTGGACCATGAAAACTGGTTTATTTTTTCTTTTTGATACCACAGCAACAGCAATACATATTTACTGATTATCAACTCAGTTGGGGCCAAACCCAGTTCTAGGTGCTGAAGACGGAGCCTAGATCAAGATTGACTTGGTCCTGGCATTCCTGAAGCTCCCAGCATGGAAGAAGAGACAGATAACAAACAAGTAACAAACACAGAAATGTGATTCTTTCTGGGAGTAATAGGTGCTCTGAAAAGAAGAACAACTAGGCGATATGATAGATGCTGATTGGGATGGGGGCCTTCTCAGGCTGGGTGACAGGAAAGGTCTTCTGAAATCTGCGTGGTATGCAGGAGCCAGCCCCTAAAAGTTGTGGAGGAGGAGCAGTAGGAAGTGGGTTCAGTCAGGGCAAAGCCTCCAAGGTGGGACTAAGCTTGGCAGTGGGATTTCAGTGCAGTGAATAAGGCTAAAGAATAGGAAGAGGTAAGGTCAGCGATGTGGGCAGGGGCCAGATCAAGCAGGGCCTTGAAGGCCATGGTAAAGGGTTTGGGATTTGCATTGACTATGCTGGAAAGCCTTCAAGGGTTTTAAGCAAGAGGAACTTGAACTTATTTAAGTTTTCTTTGTTTGTTTGTTTTGAGACTGAATGTCGCTCTTGTTGCCCAGGCTGGAGTGGAATGGTGCAATCTTGGCTCACTACAACCTCCGCCTCCGGGGTTCAAGAGATTCTCCTGCCTCGGCCTCCCGAGTAGGTGGGATTACAGGCATATGCCACCATGCTCAGCTAATTTTTGTAGTTTTAGTAGAGACGAGGTTTCTCTGAGACATTGATCACCACCTGTGGAGGTCTGTCCTGCAGACTTTGACTTAGCAATGGATGAATAAATGTACATACACACACTAGAACACAGTGAATCGAGTGGGCTAGGGATGGTCCTCAGCTGCTCCCAGAGGGCAACTGTAGCTAACTGACTACTACTCCTTGTTCTTCCTCACATTTATTCACTATAGATTTAATAACAGAGGTTCTAAGTCAACACGCTTGTGGATAATTATCATGGTTAAAAGAGTGGTTTTATGAATGATAAACACTTTTGATTCTGGGGCCTAGAGTAAACACTATTAACAGGTAATTCCCCTTTGACCTCCCCCTGAGAGGACCATCTGGCACTAAGTTTACATATGTAAACAGAGTAGAGACAAAGAGATGTGGGGTAAACAGACTTAACTGGGGAAGCTTTTATTATCTTTAATATTTACCTTATGATTTAACACTCTAATGTAAGAACTGGCTGCTTTCAGCTTGTTCCATAAGTTAATAAAAACCTTTTGGCCTTCCAAAACGTTAGAGACTATATCTTATAACTTTTCTTTAATATTTCCTTTAATATTTTGCCAGCCACCCTGAGTGAATCTCAACATTTCTCCATGTTGGTCAGGCTGGTCTTGAACTCCCAACCTCAGGTGATCCACACGCCGTGGCCTCCCAAAGTGCTGGGATTACAGGTGTGAGCCACCGCACCTGGCTTGATTTTTTTTGAACAATCACTGTAGCTTCTGGGAGACACCTATCCCAAATGCAAGTTTAAAACTATATTCTAAAGTACTTTAGGGCCAGGTGCAGTGGCTCATGCCTGTAATGCTAGCACTTGGGAGGCCAAGGTAGGAGGATAGATTGAGCCCAGAAGTTCGAGACCAGCCTGGGCAATATAGTGAGACCCTGTCTCTACAGAAAAATTTAAAATGAGCTGGGCGGCCTGGCACAGTGGCTCATGCTTGTAATCCCAGCACTTTGGGAGGCTGAGGTAGGTAGATCACTTGAGGTCAGGAGCCAACATGACCTGGCCAACATGGCAAAACCCTGTCTTTACTAAAAATACAAAAATTAGCTGGGTGTGGTAATGTGCGCCTGTGATCTCAGCTATTCAGGAGGTGGATGCACGAGAATTGCTGCAACCGGGAGGTGGGGGTTGCAATGAGCTGAGATTGTGCCATTGCATTATAGCCTGGGTGACAGAGTGAGACTCTTTCTCAAAAAAAAAAAAAAAAAAAGCCAGGTATGGTGGTGACATATGTCTATATATAGTCTCAGTTACTCGGAAGACTGAGGTGGAAGGAACATTTAATCCCAGGAGGATGAGGCTTCAGTGAGCCACGACTGTGCCACTGCACTCCAGCCTGGGCAACAGAGAGAGCCCTATCTCAAAAACAAAACAGAACCAAAAAAGTGAAGTACCATTAGGTCGCCAAAACACGGTATAACAATTTTTTATATTTATTGGTCAAATCATATGCCTTTTACATAATTATTTGAGATACATTAAACAGCAAGTTAAATGTAAAAAGCAAAAATTTGTCTCCATATATTATGAATGTTAGCTAAAATTTTATTTGAAGTGACCTTTATAATATGATCTTTCATATTCTAAAAATAGAACATGAATATTTTTAGTGAAAATCAATCACTTCTTTATCATATACTATCCAAAAATGACTAATTATTCAACATTTCCTAGGTGTATTCTGAGTCAAAAAAGGATTAGGAAACCCTGCCCAGTGACTCCTTACCTGAGAGACACAGCATCTCTGCACCTCACAGCCAAGTCGAGCCCTGTTAATAGGCTCTCCGATGCACACAACCAGAGTTCCTTATTTATATAGTGTCTCCAAGCACCCAAGAGCCAATTCTAAAGGGAATTCATCACTGCCACCAACTGGCCCTGGGTCTCCATGGGTACCGTGCCTGTCTCCTAGGCATGCCTTTTACGGAACGTTACCACCCATCTAATACAGAAATACTCCTTCAACAGACAGGTCAGGCCTGGGCTAGGGCTAGAGGTGCAGAGACACCTGGGATCCAGGTCCTGCCCCAAGGGGCACTGCACAGATCACAGGATAGTGTGATAACTGGTGATAGTTGTAACTCGAACCCAGCTGGGGCTGGTGTCTGAGAAGCTTGAACTCAGTGTAGGGGCAGGAAAGTACTCCTGGAGGAGGTAATGCATGGTTAGAAGCCAGGCTCCCTAGAGGGGATGGTGTTCCAAACATCAGGCTCCACCTGTGCAAAGGCCGTGGTTATCTAAGACAATGACATGTGGGGGACTGAGCCCAGCTCACTGTGGAAGCAGAGCAGGCTACCCTGTCCTGGGGTGTCCGGGCCTTCGTGGCTTTCTAAGTCCTCTGACCCGTCCCCATCAGAATCTCAACAGACTCATCACCTCCAGGGCCTGCACTGCTCTCCCAGCGTTGCCCGATTTCTCTCGTTTCCTAGGGATGGTCAGCTCTGCCAGCACTCAGAGGGCAGGGCCTCCTGGCATGCCCCAGGGTGAGGCTGTGCCCAGCGAGTCCCTCCTTTCGCGTCTCCCAGGAGCCTGGGCCTGCAGAGCTGGGGGTAGCCACATAGCTAGAGACAGTTTGACCATAGATCCCTGCGACCCATGATTCACTTTCAAGGGTACCCACAAGAGATGTGTCTGCTCCACCAGAGGCCGCCCAATGGGGTGAAGCGTGGGGCCCTGAGTCAGGTCACTGGGGTGCTGGCCGTCTCAGCCACCCACTGCCTTGCAACCCCAGGCAAGCAAGCCCTTTTTCTCCTCTGGGCCAGGGGCTTTCCAGATGAAACCAGCTACCCCTTTACTCTCAGGGACCTAAAATTTCAGCGACCATGTAGAGCCCTAAAACTTTTTGCCTCTTGTCCTCTTAGCCCCGCACCCACCGGGTGTTTTTGTGCTACGGAACCTGTGCACGTGCTCTTCTCGAGGCCTAGAGTCTCTCTCTCTCCATCTGGTCAACTCCTATTTCAATCCCTCACAGACCCAACTCGAACGCCACCGTCCCGGGAAAGCGGGGATTCCTCCTTTCCGTCTCTGCTTCCTTAGCTCGCTGTCCTGCTGCTGCGCGCCCTCAGTGTCCGCAGACAGCCGGGGGCTGAGGGCCTCCAGGTCGGCAGGGCGCTCCGCCGGGCCTGAGGCGGCGTGGGGAGCGTCGGCGGCTCTCGGATTCGGCCCGGGCGAGACGGGGTTAAGAGACCCGGGCCTTGAGGGCCCCGCCTCCGGAACGGGCCACCGCGTGGGGGAAGCCGTCCCGAAGGCTCCGACCTCGCTCCCGCTTATGACCCTCGCAGCCACAGGAGCCCCCACTTCGGTGAACATTTCGGACGGGCCCCGGCGGTGCAGACCCCGAGGCGGCCTCCCCCAGCGTCGGCCTTCGGTCCTCCCAGCCAGAGCGCTCTTGGGACAAGCCGGGGATTCCCCACCGCAGCCCGCCCCCTGGCGTCACGGACTCCCCGCGACGTCCCGCCCCGGACCGGCGCCGTCCCAGGCGGGAGGAGCGCGCCAGGAGGCGAGAGAACGCGGCCATGGCGGGGCCCGGGGTCCCCGGCGCCCCCGCAGCCCCCGCAGCCTGCTGGAAACGCCACATCGTGCGGCAGCTGCGGCTTCGGGACCGCACGCAAAAGGCGCTCTTCCTGGAGCTGGTGCCCGCCTGTGAGTGCGCCCCGGGGCTGAGAGGATGGCCGCTGAGGGGACGCGGCTCCGGGCGCGGGTAGAGGGTTTGGCTGGTTCCTCCGCGGGTGACCCGAGTGCGCCGTGCCTTGTGGCTTGAGCCTGTGCGTTACGCCCACTCGGACTGCCATGACTCCGCCCCTTGACATCTAGGCTCTGCTTAGAACCTGGACGAGCCCCTCCTAGCCCCCCTGCCCTCGTTGTCCCTCAGGACGGGGCTCTGCCTCCCACGAGCTGGGCTTCCTAGGCG
Organism: Cacajao melanocephalus; assembly: GCA_963573385.1. Taxonomy (NCBI): domain Eukaryota; kingdom Metazoa; phylum Chordata; class Mammalia; order Primates; family Pitheciidae; genus Cacajao; species Cacajao melanocephalus. The sequence continues at coordinate 32,228 of CAUYLG010047360.1, read as the reverse complement.
CAAGTGCGTCCCCAGGTGTTGGTTTTGCAGAGTCTCTTGTGCCTCCCCTCCCGGGCGGTCCCCGGCGTAGGGGCTTGATCAGTGCACTTAGTCCCGGTAGCGCAGTGAAAGAACGCGGGACTTGTCCAGAGCCGCCACTTGGTGGCCCATCCGGAGAGGGGTGACACTCGGAACCTCTAAGGAGGAGGCTGTGCATCTCAGGCTCTGCCGCCCACAGGTGACGCTGGAGCAGGCTTATGGAGCACCTCCCCATCAGCCTACCCAGCCTGAGGGGACATCAGGGGGCCCCCGGGCTGCGGGCGGATGCTGGCTGAGCCCAGGCAAGTCGGACTCTCACAGAATTGTTTCTGGGCAGCTGGTCAGGATGGGATGTGGAAGTTCAAGACGGGTTGAACAGGTGTGCCTGTGTGTCGCGCCTCTGGTCACCTGAGATTGTATGTCTGGGGTTGGAAGTCTAACCACAATCCCGGCGGCTCTCTCACTGGGGCTAAACTTGGCCAACCCCCTACAGCCGAATCTGCTCTTATCCAGGAAAATTTCTCTGCAAGCTTCCAGGCTGCTGCCTCTACCTTCAGGGTTGTGAGGCCAGCCCCGACCTCCAGCAGCCACACTTTTCCACTGCTCAGATGGACAGTGGAACCGTCCAGTTTGAGGGAAGGGTCACCACCCCCCTAACTCTCAGGGAGCTGTGAGTCTGAGGGACTGGAGAGACCTGAAGGGCTGAAATCAGACCGAAGGGGCAGTCTTGAGGTCTTGGGCAGGTCATATCCCTAAGCCTCAGTCTTCTTACCTGTTAATTGGGTATGGAGACCTTCTTTAGGTTTGCTGGGGGGTGCAGTGCCCTGGGGGCTGAGGTGGGGTTTGTGTGAGAACTAGGCCAGGCCCAGGAGCCTCAGTCAAGGTGACAGGGCACTGGGTGTGGGAAGGAAGTTGATGAGGAGGGAGCTAGGCCTGGGCCTTCCACCCTCCCCTAGAACTGATGAGAAAAGAGGAAGTGACTGTGGATGGGGGAGGGGGTGTGTTCCAGGGTCAAACCTCCAGAAGGTCTGCTGGATAATTGCTCAAGGACTTTCTATTCCGGCCTGGGGGTACCTTACACCAGCCCTGGGGAAGTTGGGATTATTTTTAAGTGCAGAAAGCTAGAGCCCATGGAGGGGAAGTGACTTGCCAAAGGCCATTGACAGGTGGAGCTCTGTTTCATCACTTTCTGGGACTAAGCCTTGCTCTGAGGCAGGGATGAATCAACCTCATGCCCTTTCCTTCCCTCAAGACCCTCAGTGGGCAGTACCCTGCCGTGGGCATCCTTCTGTCCCTGGGAGAGCAGGTCCTCTTCTGGGCAGGCCTGAGGACCCGTGCTATAAGGACACTGCTAGGGCTGAAGGTCCTGTAGAGCTACACAGATGCCCCTCAGGCACAGGGCAGAGGCCAGCCTGACAGAAGCTTCCCCATCGCTAGCATCTCTGGGCTCCTGCAGCCCTCCCAGCCTGAGGGAACTTGCATGCCAGGAGGTTGCTAGGTATCTGTCTCTGCCCTGGGCTCATCCTCTTGCACCCCCCCAGATAACCATCTCTTAGAGAAGGCTGAGCTGCTGGACAAGTTCTCAAAGAAGCTGCAGCCGGAGCCAAACAGTGTCACTCCCGCCACCCACCAGGGCCCCTGGTGAGTGTGTGTATATGTTTGTGGTCACAAAGGGCTGCCTGTGCTGGGGCCCTGCCCCCGCCGCCTGTGCTGGGTTCATTCTCTCTCTAGTGCCTCATCAGCCCCTGGCTGCTGCCCAGGGGTGGTGGGGGTCGGGGAGAGGCAGGCCCTTGGCCTTCCCACAGGCCAGCTACTTAGAATCTCTTTCCCCTCCACCTTTCTTTTTCCATCTCTCTGCATTTGTCCCATCCCTTCCCCTCCCACCCCTATACTCTTTTCCCCTTCTCAGTCTTTTTCCATTTCCCTGTTCCTTACCTGATGCCTAAAGAATGGGTCTTGCTATCTGTTCCAAAGAGGGAGTAAAGATGAGAACCAGGAATGGGTTGGGGCTCAGAGTCGGGAGGTGCTTCTTGAGAAGGGTCCTTGGCCAAGGCCTAGGGGAATCTTGGAGCAGAGGAGTCATGGACAGCTCATTTCTAGACTTGCCTTTTCCTTTGCTAGCTGGGTGGCTTCCATCTTCCCAGGGGGAAGTTAATGGCTCTTGTTTTAGGCTTTTCATGTAGCATCCCTTGGGTGCCTTTGGGCACTTGGGTGAATCGGGGGACACTGAGCACCACTCTGATTGGTTGGCAGGGAGGAGTCAGGGCCTGACTTAGACCATGTCCCATCACTGGCCACTCTGAAGGTGAAGTGGCAGGAGGAGGAGGAGGGGCTCCGGCTGGTCTGTGGTGAGGTAAGTCGGGTAGAGGTCTGAAAAGGGTGGAGAGATGTGGTCGAAGGGAGCCAGCCAATTAGGGACACTCTTGTGTTTGCTGCATTCTCTAAGTCCAGTGCTGTGAGCATTGCATGATCCCCAGTGTGTGCCAGGCCCTGACTAGAAGCTAGGCAGGGGTCAGAGGGCCCCAGGCAGCACAGGATGAAGTGGGCTCCAACAGCAGCTGGAGGGAGTTAGGTGTGCAGGGGCCCGGCAGCCCGTTTTCCCTTCCACGTGGTTTAGCCTGCTCTGCTCACTTCTGCATGGCTCACCCCTTGCCCAGCCATCCCCAAGGCCTAGCTCCAGCTGATGCTCAATGTACATTTGCAGACTACAGGAGTAAGGTTTATTTAGCCAATTGGCAGGGTGCGGACCCTCCACCTGACACTACCACCTTCCCTGACCCCTTGCAACAGTGTCTCTTGGCTTCTCTTTCACCATGCTCTCCTGGTTTCCCTTTCATTTCTGTGGCTGTTGGCTCTGAACTTCCTTCGCTGGCTCCTCTCCCTCCTCCCTTCAAATATGGGTGTTCTTGGGGCTCACTGACTCCCATGGCCTCAGGGATTTTCTCCTTGTCTGTCGACTCTCAGATCTGTCTCTAGCCCAGCCTTCTTTTCTGAGCTCCTGACTCTCTTGCTCAGCTGCTTTTTGGATATAACATCTAAAATCAGACTCACCACCTCCCCTATAATATGGCCCATACAGTTTCGAGAGTTTACTCCCTGCTAAGCATTCCCTCAGTTAACCCTTCACAACTTTATGGTCGCAGAGGAGGAAACTGAGGCTTGGAGAGGTAGAGCCAGGATTTGAGCCCCTCCCACACAAATCACCTTCTGTGCTCTCCATTCTCTCAACAACTGTTTTTGACCATTCCTATATCCAAGGAACAGGAAATGCAGTAGTAAACAAGACCTGGCCCCATGGGTCTGCCAGTCCTCTGAAGGAGACTGTGATAGCCCAGTAAATACACATCCAGTCACAGCATGGCAAGTCACCTGCCCGACAGAAGTGTGGGCATAGGTATGGACTCATTTGAGAACCTCTCCCTAGAGCTGCTGTTGTAGGTCCAATTCGACATTTGTTTGAGAGGATTCTCAAATATCTGAGACCCCCTGCCCTGCCTTCTGGGCTGTGAGCTCCCCAAGCCCTTTGCCTTCAAGGCAAACCTACATCCTTAGGGCCTGTGTCCACAGTCCATACTAATGACTATTTGTAGACTAAGCGATGAATGAGGTAGGCCATTCCTGTGACTGCCCCCCAATGGTTCTCCTACATGCTGGAAACCCAGGGGCACCTCTGACTCCTCCCAGCCCTCCATCCTGAGCTGGTCACAAGCTCATGTTGACTCTACCTCCAAATCCATCAATGTCCCTCTGTTTCTTGTACCATATCTGACCTGGTACGAGTAACCTTCATCCTACCCTGAAACACTCCTTCAGCACTCCCTGCCCCTTCTCCATGCAGCTTTCAGAGTGACATATTTTAATTAAAAAAATGATCTCCATTAAAGACAAACAATACACAAAACATGCTTGTAAACAACTCAAAGAGAATAGAAGCCCATAGAGTAAAAATTAAAAGCCTGTCTTACCACCTCTCCCCATGGTCAGTGTGCTATAGATCTTCCAAAGCTCCTAGTCTGGCTTCCCTGTTGAGGTCTCCAGCCTATTGTTGCATCTCCTCTCTGAGCTCATGGCTCCCTTTGCCTTAGATACTTTCCTGTACCCCAGCATTCCTTTCCTGGACACATACTAGCCAGTACCCATTGGATGGGCCAGTGGATGGGGGCAGTGGGGAAGCTTTTTCTTTTCTTTTAAAAACTTTTCTTTAGTAGTTCCACACATCACAAGCATTTATTATTATTGTTACTTTAACTTTATTTATTTATTTGTTTTTGAGATGGAGTCTTGCTTTGTTGCCCAGGCTGGAGTGCCAGTGGCGTGATCTAAGCTTACTGCAACCTCCACCTTCTGGGTTCAGGTGATTCTCTTGCCTCTATGTCCTGAGTAGCTGAGGATTACAGGTGTGCACCACCAATTTTTGTATTTTTAGTAGAGATGGGGTTTCACCATGTTGGTCAGGCTGCTCTTGAACTCCTGACGTCGTGATCCGCCCACCTAGGCCTCCCAAAGTGCTGGGATTACAGGCATGAGCCACTGTGGCTGGCCAGCTTTTTGTTTTAAAATAATTATAGATTCACAGGAAGTTGCAAGGATAGTCCAGAGAGTTCCTGTGTCCCCTTCCCACAGCATCTCCCACTGGCTGCATCTTACATAACTGTAGAACCCACAACCAGGAAACTGGGATTGGTATAAAGTATGTATATGTCCTTTTGTCATTTTATCACATGTAGATTTGTGTAACTGTCAAGATATGGCACTATTTCACCACTACAAACATCTCTTTCTTGCTACCCTTTTTTAGTCACATTCACCCCCTCCCCCCAAGCATCCCTAACGCCTGGCAACTACTAATCTGTTTTCCACCTCTACTACTTGAATTTTGAAAGGCATACAGGGAGCCGTGGTGGCTCAGGTCTGTTGTCCTGGAGCATAAGGAGGCTAGGCGTTTGAGGCCAGCCTGGGCAACATAGAAACCTCTTATCCATTAAAAACAAACAAACGAACAAAAAACGGGCTGGGTGCAGTGGCTCACATCTGTAGTCCCAGCACTTTGGGAGGCTGAGGTGGGTGGATCACAAGGTCAGGAGTTCAAGACCAGCCTGGCCAACATAGTGAAACCCCATCTCTATTAAAAATACAAAAAATTAGCCAGGTGTGGTGACGGGCACCTATAATCTCAGCTACTCAGGAGGCTGAGGCAGGAGAATCACATGAACCCAGGAGGCAGAGGTCGCAGTGAGTTGATATCAAACCATTGGACTCCAGCCTGGGCAACAGTATGAGATTCCCTCTCAAAAAAAAAAAATGTATACAATAAACTATTGAATGGTTTAACACAACATAAATGAAAGCAAGTGACAGGTGAAAAAGTGGAGGTGTTTATCAGATTGCTCAGTGGTGAAAAGAATTATGTTATAAATGGGGCCAACTATGAATAAAGGTGCCCCACCCCGCATGTGCAGGTTTCCTCTCCACAGATTCACTCACATAGGGTGTCATGTCAGTGCAGGTGGCAGCACCAACCTTGCTCCTCAGTCTGTCCTCACCAGGCCCACATGAGAAGAACACAGGAAGATTAGCAACAAGAGCCCCCAGGCTTGGTCTGGACCAGAGGCGCCTCTGGCCCTCATGTTCTCTTGCCACCCTGGTCGGAGCTGCCTTGCCTAGGGTCTGTCTCTTCCATCGACCCTGCTTGGCTCTGGGTTGAAGGCATGTCGAGTGAGGCAGGGGTGCAGATGATATGGCCCTGGGCTGCCAGGCTGCTCCCGTATTGAGAGGAGAGGTCCTGGGCTGCCAGGCTGCTTCCGTATTGAGTCTGGACCCTGGCTCCCCCAGTTCATGCCTGATCTCAGCGTTGTGTGCCTCTGTGCAGGGCTTCTCGCTGCTAGGACCTGTGCTTGGGCAAGCCTGGGTTGGGCGAGGCCAGGAAGCCAACTGGGAGAGTGGGGAACAGAACTCACATCGCCTGACCAGTGCTTTGCCTGGAGGCTGATGCAGTTAGGTGGCTTGGGCTCAAATCTCTTAGCTACCTGACTTTGGGCAAGACGCTTAAACCTCTCTGTCGTTGTCCTAGTCTGCGAAGGGAGAGTGGCAGTGCTAGCCTCCCAGTGTGGTGAGGAAGGAAGGAGTGTGTAGCGTGCTGGGAGCATCATGGCACCCGAGTGCCGGATGGGCATTTGCCAGCCGCCGCGCTGTGAGTCCTCGCAGTGATTCTGCATGGCGCTAGGAGCGGAGCGCTGGCTTCCCACTCTTCAGGCGAGGCAGTGAAGGGGGTTGCTCTTGCCAGAGAGGTTCCTAGTAGGGTAGCAGAGAAACGAAGCGGCACGGCGAGAATTGAGACCCAGGGCTGAATTCAGAGCACGAGGCTGGAAGCTCCACAAACTGCAGCGCATCCCTGTGCAATGTCCCAAACCTGTGTGGGACTCAGCTTTCTTTTCAGGAAGGGGGCGGGCAGGGGAGCAGCTGACTGTCCCTTAGCGCCTTTGGCTTGGGAGGGACTGGAGGCCTAGAGAGGCCTCAGCGCTGCGGTGACCACCTGTCCGTCTTCAGATGGCCTACCAGGTGGTGGAGAAGAGCGCGGCCCTGGGCGCCCTGGAGTCGGAGCTGCAGGAGCGGCGAAGCAGGTGAGGCGCGGGCGGGGGCGGGAGGGACCGCGCCCACCTCAGGGAGGCCCGGGGCCAACCATGTCGAAGGCAGGGGAATGGCACCGGCCAAACGCTTTCCCCACGTCCTCCCGAACGCCCCCTGAGCCCATCGGTTGGTGCCAGAGAACAGAACGGCAGGGCTCTGAGGGCGAAGGCTTAGGGGAGACCTGGCTTAGTTAGCCACCCGGCTGGCCCAGTGGCAGGGGCAGGTCTGTCTCGGCTCCAAGGCAGGTTCCCACTGGGCAGTGACGGGGGAGTCTTGGGACCTGCCATCCGCTCTCTCCATCCTTCAGGTTGGCGGCCCTGGAGGCCCGCGTGGTGCAGCTGCGAGAAGCGCGGACGCAGCAGGCCCGGCAGGTGGAGGAGCAGCGGGCGCAGAACGCCGCGCAGCGGGAAGCCTACGAGGCGCTGCGCGCGCACGCCGAGCTCCAGGAGGCGGCACTGCGCAGGCTCCAGGAGGAGGCGCGCGACCTGCTGGAGAAGCTTGTGCAGCGCAAGGCGCGCGCCGCCGCTGAGCGCAACTTGCGCAACGAGCGCCGGGAGCGGTGAGGAAGCGGCCCCGCCCCTGCAGGGAGGAGTCGGGACTCCCAGTTGTCTGGAAGGGAGGAGGGCCGCAGCCGCCCCCTGGGGTAAGGGAACGGGTCGCGCCCCGCCTCCGTGCGAGGCGCCGCGCCAGCTCTCAGGATGCTTTTCACTCAACCAGGGCCAAGCAGGCGCGGGTGTCCCAGGAGCTGAAGAAGGCTGCTAAGCGGACAGTGAGCATCAGCGAGTAAGAGTGGGGATGGGCCAGTCCGACCCTTGGGTTCTGCCTCCCATCCCCGCCTGCCGGCGGCGGCCCAGGCCGCCGCTGTACTTGTGCACAGCCCCGTCCCGCGACCGTCAAGTGGTCGGGGCCCACGGGACACCTGCCGAGAACCGTGTGGTCTTAGGAGCCTGCATGCGTGCCCGCTGCATGTGTGCCCACACAGAACTCTCTTCACTGGGAATTCTTGTCTTCACCGTGTCCTGTGCTGGGGTGGGGAGCGGCTGGCTTGGTCCCTTGGCCTTTCTGAGCTTCATTACCTCTCCCAGGAGCCCGGACACCCTAGGCGATGTGATGAGGGAGAGAAGCGAGACTCTGGCCCTGGCCCCTGAGCCAGAGCCCCTGGAGAGTGAGGCTTGTGATAAGTGGAAGAGGCCCTTCAGGTGAGGACCCAGGTGACGGTCTAAGCTAAGTGTGAGCTCTAAGCTAAGCCCCAGCTTAGCTTTAGACCCAGGTGAGCTCTAAGCTAAGCCCCAGCCCAGAGGCTGCCAGGGTCTTCCTGTTGGACCTTGGAGTCAGCTCTTGGGTTGGGAGGGGGTTTGAGGAGAGGCCGGAAAGCTCAGACCTTCCAGCACTAGTCTGACCTCCATTGTCTGGAGCCACTTGGGGTCAGTTCTCTCTCACCCCAACCCCTACCCTCAACCCTTTTCCTCCTTCCTGGAATCAGAGCTCTGGGGATGGGGTGTCAGGCTTGTGAATAGCTATCACCAGGAGGGAACCTGTGGGCAAAGCCCAGAGCCCAGCCATGCCAGGCATGTGTGTGCAGCCATAGGTGTGCAAGCATGTGCATCTGCAGGGACATGAGGCACAGGTGTGTACAAGCTTGACTGAGCCCGTCTGTGTGTGTGAACATATAAGCATGTGTAGATGTGTGCTCACACTGGTGGGGCTGGATTGGGCATCAGTCCTTGGGTGCCCCTCTGCAGAGTCTCCCCCATCTTTCTTGATTTGACTGTCATTGAGGCTGCCCTCTCTGGGCCCCATTCCCCAGCCTAATGCCTCTTCTCAGTCTTTCCTTGCAGGTCCCTGGTATGCAGGCCTTGGGGGCAGTGAAGAAGCCATGGGGAGGGGCATGAGATGCCAGTTCCCAAAGTCCTTGGCAGCCCTTCTGGGCCAAGTTATTTGCAGGACACACCCTCTCCTGGGTATTGCTGAGGTCACCCAGCAAGCTTAGGCTAACCCCACTCCTATCCCCAGCCTGGGGGAATCTGCAGAACCTCTCCTCCCTGTAGGCCCCAGCTCAGCTTCCCAGGAACTTTTGTTGGTGGATACTTGTAGGGTGAGGCAGTTCTTCCCATCATGATGGAGACCTTGGGAGATTTTCATTACCAAATCCATTGCTGCCGTGACCTTCCTGGGACTGGTCTGGGTCACTCTACTCTCCTGGTCTTGGAGAAGTCAAATTCTTGTCCCAGACTTGAGAGGTTACGAGCCTCCAGGTCTCTGGCAGTTTGAAGATGACAGACAACCATTTGTACACACACCAGCCAGTCCCTTAGCACGTCTCTCTCGGTTTTGTCCCAGGTCTGCCTCAGCTACCTCCCTGACGCTGTCCCGCTGTGTGGATGTGGTGAAGGGTCTTCTGGAGTAAGTGTGTGTGTGCCTGTGTGTGCACCCATGTGTGTGTTGGGCTCCCCAGCCCAGGCTTGGTCTGCGTCTGTGCCTCAGCCTATCTGTCCCTGTGGTGCACAGCTGCCTGCCTGTGAGTCTGTTGGGTCCTGGAGCCAGGAGCCGAGTGAATGGCCTCAGCCCCAAGCCCCTGCTCAGCTGTCTTCCAGGTTCTGTCCTCACAAGGTTCTGTCTTCATCCAGGGTCCTCACAGGGGACCAAGAGCTCCAGCCTGAGGCAGGACAGGAACTCCCACTCAAGTGGGAAACATGCTCAGAAATGTCAGGGACTCGTTCAGAGTCACAGAGCCAAGCAGTGGCAAGACTGGGATTGAAACCTTAGCCCCGAGGTTTCTCTGCACCTACCAACCCTACCCTGCTCCTGCCTCTGTGTGCTCTGCACCCCTTTCCACGCCAACCCCTGGGGTTGAGGCTGGGTTTGGGAATGCACTGGCTGCTCCTTGGGGCTGTGTTCTGCCTCCTGCCCTGTCTGCTTCCCATGGTTGATGCCTCCGGGAGCTGGAGGTTCCCACCTGAGAAGGCCTTGCTAAATGCCCTCCTGACCCCAACCCACCTTACCCCCAGTTTTAAGAAGAGGAGAGGTCACTCAATTGGGGGAGCCCCTGAGCAACGATACCAGAGCATCCCTGTGTGTGTGGCCGCCCGACTTCCTACGCAGGCTCAGGATGTGCTGGTAAGGGAGGAGCTGGGCCACATGAGTGGGGCAGTGGTGATGGAGTACAGGCATGGGGGGTGGTCCTGGCACGGGGGGTGGTCCCAGGAGGCCAGTGAAGCAAGGCTGGGCTCCTCAGCAGGAGCAAGAGGCTGCCTCCCACAGCCTGTGGTGGAGCCACTCAAGCATGTTATGATGTGAGCATGGGCTAGGGAGGGAGAGAGAGAAGGCTGGGAGGCCAGGAGGTCAGATAGGGGAGTAGGGTAGCATAGCACGGAGGCCGCTGCAGGGATCCAGGCAGAGGTGAGAACACCTGGTGGGGCTAGGTTTGAAATTCAAAAGTGTGGACACACAGACCGGGGAGGGGGTATCACATCTGCAGTGGGCCGTGTCTACACAGGCACCCGTGAGAGAGGGCCTGTGAGCACTCACAGGCATGCGCAGGGAGGGCCGGGGCACCAACCTCCCTTTTCCCCACAGGACGCTCACCTCTCTGAGGTCAATGCTGTTCGTTTTGGCCCCAACAGCAGCCTCCTGGCCACTGGAGGGGCTGACCGCCTGATCCACCTCTGGAATGTTGTTGGAAGTAAGGAGCCCTCCCCTGCAGGCCAACCCTGTGCTTCTCTCCAGACCCCCTCCTCAGCTCACTCCTTGGTGGGCAGAGGTCCTGGATCTATTTGTTTCCCCATCTAGAACATTCTGTGGGCAGTGACTAGACAATGCCTTAACAAAAGTGAGACTCTGGGTTCGCTGCTCTGAAGATGAGTGGAGCCTCCCAGCTCCTAGGGTCCAGATTTGCAGAATGGGGAGGGCTGAGTTCAGATAGTCCCTGTTGGGGGTTGGTGGGGGTCCCCTATCATGAGGTCCTACAGGGACAGGCCCTTGAGGAGCAGGGCCCTGAGTCCCCCAGGTGACCCTCTTCTAGCATCACTTGAACTCTCAGAACTCAGGTAAGAGACAAGTATGAACTGTCTGCCTTGTCCCAAGCTCTGTGCTCTGGAGAGGGTTGTGTTCTGGGGAGTCAGAGCCTGCTCCTGGGGGCCTCCTAGAAAAGGGAAGTCTTTGGCTGGCCTGACCCTGGCTTGCTGTATGACCTACAGAAGTCCTTTCTCCCTGGTCCTCCCTAGCCTGGTCTGTGAAATGACTAGCTGTCCCCTGGGACCCGATGCCAGCAGTTAGGGGAGGTGTAGTCTCCAGCCCAGGCTCCCAGAACAGACACAGCAATTCTGTCTTCTAACCTGGGGTGGGGAGGGGGCAGGGAGAGATCTTCCCACTCTCAGTCCAAATTCCTCCATTTTGTGAGGTTAGGACCTCATTTCAACTGTCTCTTCTTCTGGTCCCCCCAGGTCGCCTGGAGGCCAACCAGACTCTGGAGGGAGCTGGTGGCAGCATCACCAGTGTGGACTTTGACCCCTCGGTGAGGAACTTTGCCTCAGTGGCATGGGATTGCACCCCCTCCGATCTCCACACTGGGCAGGTGGGGGCTCTGAGCCCTGAGAGCACACCATGGATACCCTAGAATCGGCCCCTGGGCTCTTACACAGATCCTCCTCCCTGGGCCAGAGGCTCCTTTGCCTGCCTTGGTGACCTGGGCCGTGAGAAGCTCTGGGACAGCCCCTAGCCTCGTTCTCTGGCCTGAAGGACCATTGCCTCCGGCTTAGCACCTCTCACTTCCTCTCCCATTTCTCCAGGGCTACCAGGTTTTAGCAGCAACTTACAACCAGGCTGCCCAGCTCTGGAAGGTGGGGGAGGCACAGTCTAAGGTGAGGCCTGACTGGGGAGGCTGCCTTGGGGGTCAGGGGTCGTACCTCAGCACTAGGGTGCCTGTTATGGGGTGTTGGCCACACTCTTGATATGTATCTGGGGCTGGAATACAGGAGACACTGTCTGGACACAAGGATAAGGTGACAGCTGCCAAATTCAAGCTAACGAGGCACCAGGCAGTGACTGGGAGCCGTGACCGGACAGTGAAGGAGTGGGACCTCGGCCGCGCCTACTGTGAGCCCCAGCCCCACCTCCCTTCCCCATCAGCCAGAAGCCCCAGGCCAGGGCACAAGGGACCTCACCTGCTCTCTAGGAGTGGCTCTGAGATTCATAGGCATTTGGGGATAAAACCTCTCAAGGCCCTTTTCTATCTCCCAATGGTGTTTTCTGCCCGGTTTCTTGGTGACCTCAGGCTGTGGGTAGGAAAAAGATGTGGGTGAGCCCTGGGCTGGGAAGCAGAAGACCTGGGTTCTAGTTTTGGGAGGACACTGTGTTCTGGGCCTCAGCTTCTCCATCTGTCCTGTGGGCTGGCTCCTGACAAACCTCCTCTGAGGCCCTGGGGTCTGCTGCTTGGTCTCCAGGCTCCAGGACCATCAATGTCCTTTCCTACTGTAATGACGTGGTGTGTGGGGACCATATCATCATTAGTGGCCACAATGACCAGAAGATCCGGTTCTGGGACAGCAGGTGACAGGTGCAGGCTGGGGGAGGACTGGGGGAGGCCTGGGGACAGGGCTCCCAAGTTCTTGTTCCTTTCTCTGGCCATGGCAGGAATCTTGGTGGCACTTTGGGCAGGCTGTGGGGCTGGGACTGCCAGCTGGTGCCTCTCAGCTGGGCTCAGCTACCCCAGGAGGTTGTGCCACTGTCTTCATGGCTCTTGGTCCAATGCTGGACTCCGCCTGGGTCTTGCAACCAAGACGGAGATGCACCTTTTTCCATTTAGTTACCACTTTTACATCAAGAGGAAAAAAATTCTTTTAGTTGTTTTTTTAAACCAAAGACCCTAACTTTGGGCTTGAATTGTTTGTCAAAGTAAAGCTAGAGGCCAGGCGTGGTGGCTCATGCCTGTAATCCCAGCACTTTGGGAGGCCGAGGCTTGTGGATCACCTGAGGTCAGGAGTTCAAGACCAGCCTGGCCAACATGGTAAAACCCCGTCTCTACTAAAAATATTAGCCAGGCATGGTGGCAGATGCCTGTAATCCCAGCTACTTGTGAGGCTGAGGCAGGAGAATCGCTTGAACCCAGGAGGCAGAGGTTACAATATAGTGAGCCAAGATTGCGCCACTGCACTCCAGCTTGAGCAATGGAGCGAGGCTTTGAGAGAGAAAAAAAAAAAAAAAAAAAAAAAGCAAAGCTAGAGCCAATGCTAAGCCTGCCTCAAGCCTTTACTCACGATCTGCAGCTATTATTGTTTGCAACTCTTCTCTCTCTCGTATATTTTTAAAAACAGATTTCATGGCTCAGAAGAGACGGTGCTTATTTTAGTGACCCAAGGGTTTCAAGGGCTCCAGCTTTCAAAGTCTGTCTTAAGTTCCTCGATGGAGGCAGCTGGCTGCAGTAGGGAGAAGGGAGATGAGTCACTGGCAGCCTTTGCCCCAGTGATCCAAGGCCCTGGGCTTTCTCTGGACATGGTTAGCTGGGAAGGCTGCTGTGCCTGGCCCCTTCCTGTCAGGAGTGGCCTGGCTAGGTTGTTCCTCATCCCTGTCTCTGTCCTTGTTCTTCAGGGGTCCCCACTGCACCCAGGTCATCCCTGTGCAGGGCCGGGTCACCTCATTGAGCCTCAGCCACGACCAGCTGCACCTGCTCAGCTGTTCCCGAGATGACACACTCAAGGTCATCGACCTGCGTGTCAGCAACATCCGCCAGGTGTTCAGGTACCAGCCTTGTACTTGCTGACCCTGTGGCCTTTGCTGGGACAGCTGAACCTCTCTTCTCCTGTAGTAGGCCCTTTTGGGCCCCTCCCTGGAGGTCCATCTAGATCAGGTCCTACTAAGTACCAAATCCTTTGAGAGAGGAAGCTCTGGAAGCTCCCTGCAGAGCGCAGAGACCAGTGGTGACCTCTGTTCTGACCCCAGCCCTGTCTGTCCTCAGGGCTGATGGCTTCAAATGTGGTTCTGACTGGACCAAAGCCGTGTTCAGGTATGTTTGGGAGAGGATATGCCTATGCTCAAGTGTGCCCTGCCAGACCCTGTGTGTGCCCTACCCTCTGACCCTCTTTTCTTGCTCTGCTGTGGCCACTATAGCCCAGACAGAAGCTATGCACTGGCAGGCTCCTGCGATGGGACCCTTTACATCTGGGATGTGGACACCGGAAAGCTGGAGAGCAGACTTCAGGGACCCCATTGGTGAGCATGGCCTCCACCTGGCCACCTGCCTGGCCCCAGTCCTGCCAGGCCGATTCCAGGTTCTGACATACTCGGGACCCGGGAGTCCCCAGCCCTTGTCTTTCCACCTTCCAGCTGACCAGAGCCCTTTGCAGTTCACAGGGTACTTTCCACATGCACTGGGTCTGTCCTCTCCACAGCCCTGTGAGCTCAGTTTACAGATGAGGAAAAAGGCTCAAGAGAGGGCCTCAAACTGCTCAGGTCCAGCAGTAGGGGCACAGCCAGGTTGCAGGTGCAGTTCCTGAAGCCCCCCTGAAGCCTGCCCCTCCCTTTCCCCAGCACTGCTGTCAACGCCGTGGCCTGGTGCTACTCTGGGAGCCACGTGGTGAGCGTGGACCAGGGCAGGAAGATTGTGCTCTGGCACTAGGGCCACAACTTCCCTGCCTGAGCTGGAGCTCTTGCCTGAAGCCTGAAGCCTGAAGCTTCCCTCGGCACACAGGGTTCCTGAGCCAGTGGGGCTGGGTTTGGGACTGGGGATGGCCTTGGGATTTAATGGGGAAGAAGGCCTGGCAGGACCTGGCCTGTTTGCTTAAAAATGAAGTATGCGTTGGGGTATTATGGTAGTTTTTCTTTGTATTTTTATCTCTATCTATCTCCTCACTTTGTCTCCCAAAGTAGAAAAAAAATTTATCTAAACTGTGTCTGCCTGCCTCTTTGCAGCATTCATGGTACAAAGACCTTTGGGCTAGTGGACTCTGGAAGATCCAGGCTTGGCTCCCTTCCTCCTTCCATATAGAGCTGGGGCAGCTAGCCCAGCCTCTGCCTGGGGAGACACGTGCTGCTCAAAAGTCTAACCATGGAAACAGTAGGAAGAAAGGCCCAGAGGCAGCAAAGAGCCATGGATGTGACTCGGTTCAGCCTGGTCCTGAAGCCAAAGCAACATGTTGGGCCCACCTGCTTCAGGGACTCAGGGTAGACTGAAGCTGAGGAGGGGCTGTGAGAGCTCTGAAGAGGGAGCAGGGAGGCAACCCAGAGGGGTCCTGGGGGGAAGATCCTAAAAACCCAGGTAGTGATATCAAAGTCCTTGGTACACAGGGCCTCCCTTAGACTGGATCTCCGTTCTTCCTCCAGAGATAGATAGAGTCCAGGGTGGGGCAGAGCAGGGTCTCTGTGTGTCTGTGCCTGGAGGAGGGCATCTGTGGGTCAGACTGGGGCCTGGGGCTTTGCTTGCAAGGCAAAGCCCACAGGGCAAAGTTGGGGCAAACCAACTTTCTTCACCAACCTAGGGCTGGCCACAGGCCTGTGGAGACAGTGTTGGTTAAATGGCAACACCTATACTCTGCTGACTCCCAGACCATTCACTACTCCTGGCCCAGCTGCCTCCTGGCCGTCATCTCCCCTGCAAGTGACCTGTTCCTCCTGCACCCTATCCCTGGGACCTTGTGCTACTGGATCTAGCACCCCTCCATCCCTCCTGCCACTGTGGGCCACCTTCTAGACCTGCAGTCTTCCCATCCAACCCTTTCCTTTACTATGGCCAAAGCGGCTTTTTGTTGCTTTTGAGACACAAAAAAGCTCACTGCAGGCTTAAACTCCTGCAGCCCCAAACCCCTGGGTTTAAGCAGTCCTCCCACTTGATCCTCCCAAAGGGCTGGGGTTACAGGTGCACACCACCATGCTAGGCTCAAAAGAGTGACTTTCTAGGGTGTTGTGATCACAAGTCCAATCCTTTGGAGTTCCCCTGCTGCCTTCAGAGACCACCCCCAACCCCAGCATGAAACTTGGAGCCCTTTGGATGTGACCCTGCTGGCGTCTCAGCTGCATCTTCATTTCCTTGCTATTCACTCATTCATTACTCATTTAGAGATGCGGTCTCACTATGTTACCCAGGCTGGTCTCACCCCTGTGCTCAAGTGATCCTCCTGCCTTAGCTTCCTGAGTAGCTGGGCCTACAGGTGCTTGCCACCATGCCTATTTCCTTGCTATTGAGAGTGCATCTCAGACGTGCTTTTCTGTCTTCCCAGAATGTTCTTCCCTCCCAGCCCCAATTCAAATTTTTCTTTCAGGATCCCCCTTTCCTCGCCTGTCAGGCTGGGTAGAAGCCGCCTCTATCCCTGAGCTCCTTTTGTATCTGCCTCCCTCCATTTTAAGACAAGAAACTCTTGGAAGAGGCCAGGATGGGAACAGATTCCCTGGGATCTGGCCTGGCACAGAGAACGCCTCAGGGAATGTTTATTAAGTGGTTAAATTCTCTTATTCAGGCCGGATGCAGCGGCTGTTGCCTGTAATTGCAGCACTCTGGGAGGCTAAGGAGGGTGAATCACCTGAAGTCAGGAGTTCAAGACTAGCTTGACCAACACAGTGAAACCCTGTCTCTACTAAAAATACAAAATTAGCTGGCCATGGTGGTGCATGCCTGTAATCTCAGCTACTTGGGAGGCTGAGGCAGGAGAATCGCTGAAACCTGGGAGGAGGAGGTTGCAGTGAGCCGAGAATGTGTCACTGCACTCCAGGCTAGGCAACAAGACAGAAACGCCGTAACAACAAAATTCTCTTATTCAAGGACTCAGCCAATCTAACAGTCTAAGAAGTCTTGGGTTCCAACATTCTTTGACACTAGGACTTCTACCCTGCCCCAGCCCTCATGCTCTGGTTCCCAGCAGCCACCAGGGGTCACCAGCTGCCTAGTCTACTGTGGCCATTCCCGTCTCCAGGGACACGCGGCTGGGGAGACAGACACTCTGGCGACCACTGCGACTGAGCCCTTAGGAGGTGCCAGGCCCCCACCCTGCACCCTTTCTGCAGTGTTATTTGTTTCTCCCAATCACATTGCCATGCAGATACCATGTTTCCCAGGTGAGAAAACAGCTGAGAGAGGCCGCACAGCTGGACTGCGGCTGCATTACAGACACTCTTGGCAGGGCTGCGGGGCATGCCCCCTTCCTCTCCCCCAGGGTGTGCCCCCTGCCTGCTACCTCGGGGGTTGAGGTGTGATGCTAGCCTGTGTCTAACCTGACTCCCCCGCTGCATCTTCACCCTTTTCTGTTCTGGGTTCTGACCCTGGATGGTTGGTGTCCTTTGAAGCGAGGGACATGCAGGGACACAGGAATGAAGGAACTTGAATCCTGGGAGGCACTTAGCAGCTGTGCCATTGTGTTTCTCCCCTGTTTCAGAGGGTTGTAGTGGAGAGAGGTGCTCAGGAAATGGTCTGACTGATCTCTGGGACAGTGGCCTCTCGGCTCCCCTAAAACCTTCCCTTCTACTTTATGGGCGCCAATCTTACCACACATGCCGCCGCTGTGGGGTGGAGTTACCTCTCTCAGGGAACACATGTTCACCTTAATTTGCTTGGAGGTCCCCCTCCCAGTAGGAGGGGGTGCTTCCTAGAAGAACAAGTCTGGAAGGTCAGAGACAGGCCAAGGAGTTCCTGGGAATGAGGTAGGCAGGAGGAAGAGGAGCTCACAAACTGAGCAGAGGAGTTCAGAGGGGCATGTCAGTAGGAAGGCTCTTCCTCCCTCCAGCATCTTTAGTCCCATCCAGCAGAGGGGTGCAAACAGACGCTGACAGCCCCTCCAGGCTCTCAGCAGTCAGTGCCCAGGTTTTCAGGACTCTGGTGCTTGGGCTGCCTGCCTGAATTTGGGTGCCTAGCTCAAATCTGGAATGGCCTGAACTCATGGGTATAAAAACTGAGGCCCAGAGATAGGGCAACTCCCTTGGGTCACAGAGCAGAGCTGGGATAAGAACGTAGGTCTCTGATTCCCGCTTTTCTAAAATCTGGATTCAGGTTCTAAAGACGACCTGGCCAGGCCGTCTGGAGGCCTAGTCTTAGGTTCTCCAGTTCTGTCTTCCTGGGAGATCTTGGGCAGGTCACAGTGACTTCGAGGCTCTCCCACCTGTGAAACTTCCTGCCCCAAGCCTCCCTAAAGGTGACATGGCTCTTCTGCCCAGCTGTTCTGTAGGCATGAGGACCACAGCCTCTGCCTGCCCTGCCCAATCTCAGGCCTTAGTGAGCCTGAGATCCCAGGGAGGGAGAAATGACAGATGCCCCTATCCTGTGCTCCTACTGCCCCTTGGTCATCTCTCAGTCCCTGACTTCAGTCTGCTGTTCCCAAGTCTCTCCCACCAGATACAAGCCCCTCAGTGACAAGGGACAGGGCTCCAGAGACCTGAACATGACCTGGGGCAGCAAATTTGCTGAACTGAATAGAGGTGGTTTCCAGAGAGATCTGACACCATCAGATGTGGAGCCATTTGTGAGATTCAGACATACCCATGTTTGGATATAGGCCCTTCCACTGGAGGCACATCCACTCATCACAAATATTTTCAGTTTATCTGTACATTACCCTGTTCCATCCTCTTGGATCTTAGAAGTTTGTACTATCTGCTTGTTCACACTTTACAGATGAGGAAAGCAGGGTCCAGAAGGTGAAGGGATGAGCCTAAGGTCACAGCTAATCTGAGGTGGCACGGGGACTGGAATACATTTCTTTTGGCTGTGCTTTCTCTGTCCCTCATAGGAGCAAGTGGTGAAGAGTGAGTTCTGTGTGCAGTGTAGAAGGGCTGTGAGCCCTGTCCCTGGGCTCTTTTCTGTTATGTTTCAACATAAAACAATCCAGGAAAAGGCCAGGCACAGTGGCTCATGCCTGTAATCCCAGCACTTTGGGAGGCTAAGGCAGGATCACCTGAGGTCAGGAGTTTGAAACCAGCCTGGCCAAAATGGAGAAACCTGTTTCTACTAAAAATACAAAAAAATGAGCCGAGTGTGGTGGCGCATGCCTGTAATCCCAGCTACTTGGGAGGCTGAGGCAGGAGAATTGCTTAAACCCAGGAGGTGGAGGTTGCAGTGAGCCAAGATTGCACCATTGCACTCCAGCCTGGGTAATAAGAGGAAAACTTCGTCTCAAAAAAAAAAACAAACAAACAACAACAACAACAACAAATAAAACAACCATTCCAGAAAAACATTCCCAGACCAGAGCTCTCAGAAACAGACATGGCAAAAGTGTGTTTTTTGGCCTCTGGGACTAAAGGAAAATAGTTCAGGAACAAGATGCTCTTTGGCATTCATTTGGTTCTTGGCAGATCAAGCAGTAACAAAGCAAACATGGGAAGAGTCTAGGAGGAAACTTAAAAGTTGTAGAATTTGGGGATAAATTATAATTCCTCCCCCTTCTAACCTAAAAGTTCTGTAATTTAGTTATATTTCTGTCATAAAAACAACTTCACAATGAACAAAATAAATTCGAAGATTCAGAGCAGCTGGATTTCTTCCTAAGGCCACTAGGAGAGGGCTGGGTAGTCATTGGCCACCAAACCAAAAGCTGCCGCTGTGCTCTTCAGGCAGTGAGTAGATTGCAAAGCCTGGGATGCAGCTGCAACCTAGAGGATAAGGGTTTGTTTTGTCCCACCTCCCAGTCAGAGAGTCCAGTGGCTTGTTTTCTTTTCAATTTCTTGCCATCCAAAGAAGTCTGTGTATTAGTAAGTCTGGTTTCAAATATTGTGACCTTTTTTGTTTGATGTCTCTGTAGAAACTGAACGGATCCAGGGCATGAGAGTTGGGTAAGCCCTTGGAGATCACCTCATTCCATTCCTTTTTTTTTTTTTTTGAGACAGAGTCTCACTCTGTTACCCAGGCTGGAGTGCAGTGGCATGATCTTGGCTCACCACAACCTCTGCCTCCCGGGTTCAAGCAATTCTCCTGCCTCAGCCTCCTGAGTAGCTAGGATTACAGGCACTCGCCACCATGCCCAGCTAATTTTTATATTTTTAGTATAGATGGGGTTTCACCATGTTGGCTAGGCTGGTCTCGAACTCCTGACCTCAGGTGACCCGTCAGCTTTGGCCTGGGATTACAGGTGTGAGCCACTGTGCCTAGCCATCATTCCATTCCTTTTAAAGTTGGGGATGTGGCAGCTCAGAGGGAAAGGTCTTCCATCAAGCAGGGTCAGGGCTAAGGTCAGATGATATCCTCCCACTGGGTCTCTGGCTTGTGGATGTAGCTAGGGTGATGGGTCAGAGAGGAAGGGGATCTAGGTGGTGTGCTGAGAACCTGTGACCTGATTGTATCATCCATTAAGTCAGTTCCTGTGATGAAGGAGACCAAAATTTAGCTATGACGCTGGGGTGAGGCAGTTAGCTCAGCTCTGCCTTCAGTACTGAAAGCAGCTTTCACTGGTAGGGAAGGCAGAAGATAGAAATGACATTTGATGTATCCTGACAGCCCTTCCCACATTTTTGGTAGAGCACTTCATACACATTCTTTCCCTTGGGCCTTATGACAACCTTACGCATTACTGTGGGCCTGGAAGACTATCAAGGACCCTAGTTATGAAGGGAAGGACACTGAGAAGAGGCAGGGGAGGTGGTGGTGAGAAGAGGTTGTGGTGACCAGCCTGTGCCACACACTTTATATGGCCTTCCTGGAGCCAGGCTTTTTCTCAGGTTCCAGATGAGGACACAGGCTCAGTCCCCATGGCTGTCAGTTGGTGGAGCCAGGATTTAATCCAGACCTCCTGGCTCCCAAGTCTATCTGCTGTTGGGAGTGTAAATGGGTACAGTTCTTATAGGAGACCAATTTGGCAAAATCTAACAAAATTAAATACACACATACCCTTTTCTCTCAAATTCCACACTTAGGAATCTATCCAACGTTTATACTGGAACACATTTTTACATAAACAAGCAATATGTATACTTATATGTCTTATGCACAGGAAAATGTCTGGAAAAAATGCTTACTCCATGTCCCCAGCTTCTGTGGGGCCCTTCCCCAAACAGGCTGCGTCCTGGTTCTCAGTGTGGCTGGCTGGAAGCCAGAGGGACTCAGCCTTTAACTAAGAATGCTCCATCCATGCCTAGGACAGATAAAATCTCCTTTCACATGATTCATTACTCCTTAGGGTGGAGGTTTAGGAAAGGGGAGAGGCATCCAAACTGCCTGCTTCCTGGAAGTCAGTGGTCACATCCGGCATGGGGACTTCAGTGACCTTCCTCTCACTCCTCCAGCAACCGAATCAGAGCTCCCTGCTCAGCTGCCTCTATGCTTTCTGCCCCTCCTTCCTAGCATGTGTCCTACAGTACTGTCCCTCACGTATTTATTTTTCTTCTCATGGGAAAAACAAAGACCGTAACCTATTTATTGCCATCTCTAGTACTCAGGATATTACACCTAGCATATGGGTGGCTTCAGGGACTGTTTGTCTCATAGATGGATTAATTTAGTTTCTCCTCTCTATGTCTTTAACTGGTTTAAAGCAGGGCCCAGGAATGTCTTTATAAGAGGCATGGGCTTTTTGGAAAAGTCTATTTACCCAAATCTTTCTATATTAAAACTTAGAAAACATAATTCCATTTTTTTAATTATTCAACATTTTATACATAATAAATACAAATTTTTTACAGCCACTGTAAAGAAAGCACATCTGCACGGAGGCTCCCTCCGAGCCCTGACCTGTGCACTGTGGTGCTGGATTCCGTGTCCTGGATGGAGGGGTTATTTTTGAAAAAGGAGGCATATTTTCACAACTTTGTTTTTTAAAATAAAATTAGCAGCTCTTCCAAAAAATATTTAAAATATAACAAAAGATTTCAAATAACCCTCTGAAGTTGTGGAAAACCCAAATTTAAGGACAATTTGGCTAGGTAAAGAGAGAATACAAGACTGGGTGGTAAGAACTGCTCTATTTAGTAAGCATTTGGAGATTTTTAATATGTTAGCAAACTTAAAAATCTTAAAAACCACCCTTTCAATTTCTTTTTTAAACTTAAGAATAAGTTTGATAAACACAAAAGACCTCAAATAGATCAACAGGTTAAGAAATGTAAAAAATAACAACAACAAAAAAAAACCCAAATCATGGAGAAGATTCATCAATGGGTGTTGTCACTGAAGTGATCAAATAACTAAAAATTTCTTCAGCTATGACCTTACTTTTGGTCAAAAATCCCATGGGGACATTCGGCAAGCATTTCAAGTTTTTTAAGTTCTTAGCAAGGAAGGAGTTTTCAAAGCATAACACAACTTTTAGATTAAATTCTGCAAATTTGATTTCTTAAATCAAGGGGGAAAAAAAAACCGCAACTGGCAAACATCCCTTAGTCCCCAGGTATCACACTCCCTACCTTCCACAGCAGCAGACAGTGGAGAGCCAGCACCTGACTTGGGCATCTGCTGCTGCAGGCTTGCTGGCCTGCAGAGAAGGTCACTCCTGGCTTTCCCCTGTGACACACAGAAGACACTTGTCTTTTCCTGGTCAATCTGTACTTGTGCAGGTGGTGCACAATCCTTCAGTCCTTTTTCACAGGAAGCTGGTTTCCTCCACAGTCCCCCAGATTCTTCCTTCCAAGGAAATGCGAGGGTAGTGGGACCTGGATGCTGCATTTTCCACTGTAGCAGTTGGTCTGGACCAGCCACAACCTGGCTGTCTGGGCTGGTCTGCTGGCTTGGGAATAAAATAATGCCAGGGGCCTCCCCAGTAGAGAAGCTCAACAATGAGCTTATCTCAACTTATCTAGACATTCAGATTCTAAGGATACTGGTAAGAAGACTATATGCTGTAAAAATTAAGATGAAAAATACCCAAATACAAAAGAACATTATATTGGCTAATTTCAGATCTGGAAACTCCATTTCTGCTTTAGCCGTAGCCTCCTTTCTATTAGTCTATGTGATCGACAAGATGTGGCTACTAGTTCAGCCCCTTCATATTAGCTCTGCTAATTCTAAATGAATGGCATAGATATTAATATGAAGGACACTGTTATTTTAAGTCTGTTAGTTGTGGAAGAAATGTGCGTTAATGCAATTGGCGCTAAATTCAAGGCAGTCCAATTTTCCCAATAAGGTTTCACTTTCTCAGTCTGGGGACTAACCTTGGGGAGGAGCCAGCCTCTCCTGAAATCCCTCCTTCTGTTTCCTTATGTAGCCAACATGATCTGATTAATTCTCAATCAGATGAGCAAAAGCCACTTGAAGAAAGATGAGAATCTTTGCCACATTCTTGTGGCCACAGTAATATACTGTACGAGTGCACATGATCAGTAATTTTGGGACTGTGCCCTGGAATGAGGCCTGGTCTTGAGTTTCATATAAAAATGGACCACTCTTAGGCACGAGGGATGCCCCCCTCTCTTCTCCTGGGGTCCGCTAGGATTTGTGCTATGGTAGGAGAGATGACATAGAAAATGACAACCAAAAAAAGGCACGAAATATTCAAAACGTGGGAGGAGTCTACCAGGCCACCCAGTCACACATAATCCTCCTTGATTTTGCTCTGTTCAAGAGTCATCATCATGCAAAGGTGCCTAAAAAACAAGACGGGCCAAATTTGAAGCCTGGCCTTGATTGTAGCAGTAATGGATGGGGAAGCCCATCATCACACCAGTGTGATTTCCACATCTTCAATCTTCTCTGCTGGCCTTCGGTGATTCTGTGTAGGTGGAGGGGGAGCTGCCCGGACCTGAGCAGGAAACAATTATGTAGACTGTCAGTCAGTTCCTGACTCAGTATCTGAAGCATTCCCAAAACCTAATCACTTATCTGTCTAAGGACATGGGCAGCCTAGGGGTCTCAAAAATGCTGTAAGCACGTATTTTAGTCTTCACTATTTCCTACACTGAGAAGCAGTTGTTCTTAATGAAATGTCAAGCCCACAAATCAGCTTCTTGCCTAGGCTAAAAACCTCATGGGCACAAGAGTACCATGACTAAGATTCTAGCACATCCTCCAAACCAAAGGTCTGGTTGGAAGCAAGGGGGAGCAACACTTAGAAAAATGAAACATTTCCGCATGTCTTGGGAGGAGAGTTACAAAAGATAAGGCTAGAAAGTAGGCTAGGGCTAAGTTGTGAAGGGCCTTATTAAACCATGTTTAAAAATCTGTGCTTTAAGAAGAAAAAAAACTAAAAAAAAATCTGTGCTTTATTCTGTAGGCAAAGGATGAGTTTTTGGTGGATTTTAAGCAATATCAGATCTGTGAAAAGATGACTCAGGTAACAACTGGAGAAAAGATCAGAGGCAAGCAAGAGTTCAAGTAAGAAGGCAACTTAGGAGACTTTCGTAGTCCTCTGAATGAGAGCTGACAATAGCCCAAACTACGGTACTGGCAATAGGGGAAGTAGAGAAGTGGAAAGATTTGTGAGCTGTCTGCAAGGTATACCTGGTAGGATTTGGGGAGGACTGTGGGAGGCAGGGCTGGGAGGTATTAAGAATGATGCCAGAACACCAGTAGGATGGGGAGTTCCATTTACCAAGATAGGCAATATGGGAGAAGAAACATGTCTGGGAAGGAACATAACTCATTCTTGCTGAGTTTTGGGGTTCTGGGACATATAAACTAAGACATCCACAAATCTGAAGCTCAGAGAAGAGATCGGATTGGCAGTTATAAATCCGATTTGCTGATATATAAATGGTTATTGTTGCTGTGGAAGTAAATGAGGTCACTTGGCAAGAGTGCTTTGAGTAACTTCAAGAGAAGCAGCCCAGGGACAGTACCACGAGAAGAATCAGCAGAGATGGGTGGAAGCCAGGCTGCAAACCACAGAAAGGTAGGACCAGAGAGGAAGAAAGCAAAGGAGGCAAGTGTGGAGAAGCACATCAGCCCACTGTTCTCTGTTCCCACTCTCACCCACCAGTCTACACTGCTACCACCTCTTTCTTGGATGCTGCTCCAGCCTCGTAATCACTCCCTATGTCCTTTTTGCCACCCTCTATCCAACCTCCACTTAGCTGCCATAGCGATGCTTTAAAAATGCACCAGCCACAACACTGTCCAGCTTACCGCCTTACAATGGCTTCCTATCTCATTTGGGATAAAGACTAAAGTCCTTAACAAGGCACTCAATACACATTTGCTGAATGAATGAAGCCAAAGGAAGCCAGTGGTAAAGGAATGGTATAAAAAGCTAATAGGTCAAGGAAAATAAAATTGCAAAGTATCCAACTGGATTACCAATGTGAAAATTATGACCTTGGAGTGCAGTGGTGGGTGGAATGCAGATAGCAGTTGAGTGAAGGGTGAGTAGAGGTGACTTTGCAATATATTCACCCTGAGAATAGATGTTCTTTGAGGCCATGAAGTTAGCTTATTATTTCATCTCAATATTCCTTAAAGAGGCAAACAGAGGCCTGGAAAATTAAATGCTTACTAAAAAAAGTGTTTCACAATTAGCCCGCTTTAATGCTCATAAGGCTTGTTCTAATCTAAATACACTTTCATAGTCGTCATCTTGCAATCTCACCATGGCTCAATGAAAAAAGTTCCAGTGTAGATTAACTGTTCCAAGATGAGCTGATTTCTATGGCCTTCCTTTTCAATAGCTCTTTTTACCTTCCCAAACCCAGTTCATCCTTGTTTGGCAGAGTCAGTAAACACATGTAGGCAACGAGGAAACACTAATTCCTTACTTTCAATTTGGAAAACTATGCAATCTAGAATCCTGTGAGATAGGAGACTTACAGGTCGTAGTTTGCCATATGAGGTCTCAGGAGTGTGCCTTGATGCCTGTGAGAATCCCGGTGACTCAGCATGAAGGCTCTTTTCTAAGGGAGAAAACCAAAGCAGCTCATTTTACTTGAGCAGTTGAGCAATAAAAATGCTAATGCAAGACCTGCTTGGTAGCTCAAGCCTGTAATCCCAGCACTTTGGGATACTGAGGTGGGAGGATCACTTGAGGCCAGGAGTTTAAGGCTGCAGTGAGCTATGACCACTGCACTCCAGCCTAGGTGACAGAATAATACCCTGCCTCCACAAAAAATACAAAAATTAGCTGTGTCTGGTGGTGCATGCCTATATTCCTAGCTACTTGGGAGGCGGAGGCGGGAGGATCACTTGAGCCCGGGAATTAGGTTGCTGTGAGCTGTGATCATGCCACTGAACTCCAGCTTGGGTGACAGAGTGAGACCCTGTCTCCAAAAGAAAAAAAAAAAAAGAAAAAAAATGAATGCAGTTTTGTTTGTCCTTCAGGCAAATATGTAGATTTCTGAAGTGAAAATGCATTTAGACCCATGCCCAGGAGAACCCTTACCGTTTGCTGAAGGAGACCGGGGAAAGTACAGGGAGCTCCTCTTATCTGGGCTGGGGTAGGGGCTGCTGGGAGGCTGGTCGTACAATGGCAGTGGAGGCAGGGAGGCATGTGGCTTTGAGGAAGGAGAGATCTGCAGCAAAGGGAAGAGAGGTTACCGGGTGCTCAAGCCCAGGAAGGAGAGCCTGGCTGCTTCTCTGACCGCTCTGTACATCTCCCTTTTCTCTGTACATCAGTCAGCTTTGCTGACTACTGAAATTTGTCAACCTCATTAGAAGCAAATGAGCATTATTAACCATCCCAAAGCCCCAATTCTGCATTGCACTTCACTTCTTCCTCTTACAGATCTCATCACATTACTGATTTTAGTTTATCTTAAACAGTTATCAAGTGAAGTCACTCTCTAGGGTTGGTTCTATTGAAAATGCACCAAATTAGTCAATTCAGTAAATTTAGCAAAGAACAACAACAACAAAAGGGACAAGTTGGATTTTTTTGGGTAAAGATAAAATACCTAGCACAAAACAGGTTTTATGCATGTTAGGCTAAGGGGTCACAATCACCATGCAAACAAGATCAGCAAACTCGTTCCTTCTTCCTCTGCCTAGCTGGCATGCAGTGATAGATACCTGAGGGGGAAAAACTAAACTCTGACTGAATTAGGCGTTTCCTTTAAAAGCTGTTTCCCTATGATGAACTAAGTCTAGGGCCACTTGAGTGGGGAATGGGGGCTCTAGCAGGCTCATTAATTCTCTGAAATAGATTGGCAGGACCTGGGCTATGCAGGGAGGCTCTGACAGTGAGGGAGAGAGAGCCAGCTAAGAGTTTTACTACATAAATTAACCTCAGAGCAATGCCTTCCCTCTTGTTTGTTTCTTTCTCTCCACCAAAACGATCTTTGATATGTCACATATAATTTGGCATTTTGGTTAACCGACTCAGGGACGAGACTGTGGGAAGATGGAGGTGTGGGAGGATGGCCATATTCTACAAGGGACTGACTGACAAGTCTCTGGTTTCTCAAATGCAGTTTTGCAGACACTGGCAACAAAGGATTGGTGAGGGTAAGGCAGAGACTGCAGCCCACTTTTGTGTGGATCCACAGACCGCTTGGGAGCAATTTTCTCTAAACATCTTTTAATTCAACTGTTTCTCCTCTCATGTACCTGGATCTCTCTCATCCATGGAGTGTCACCATTTTCTGAGGCTGAAAGTTCTTCCACTAGCACCGATGGAAAAACTCCAATCCGCCCATTGAATTCCCCTTCCCAGAAGCCATCGTCATCTTGGTTTTCTTTGTTCAAGATACGGATTATTGCTCCCTCAGGAAAAGATAACTCATCATCTGTCTGGCCCTCGTAATCATAAAGTGCTTTCACAAAACAGACTAGGGAGCAAGAGAAAGACAAATCTGGTAAGATAATTGACAGCTGGTTGCTTCTGCAACCACCCCTATGCTCACATGACAACTAAAAGAGCATCGTACAGAATAGGATTAAAGTTGTAATATTTTTACTCACTGATCATCGACTTTAGGGTTCTACTATACAGGACAAATGTGACCAAATAAAGGGAAGCATATTATAGGATAGGAGCAAAGTTGTGCTTTTAGGTCAAATGTGACCAAATAAAGAGTGCCTTGTTTCAGTCTTTACCACTGGCATCTCCGTTGAGGCTGCCTGAAACGAGTTCTGCTTCTGTGGAATTGCTGGATGTGTGTGACCGACTGTCCAAAGCGGCCAGGGACTGCAGCATGCTCAGGAGGCTGTTCGAGGTGGGAAACTGTAGGTACTTTTCTGGCACATAACCCACTTGGCCAACTTTATTTCGAGCCTGGGTAAAAGACATGTGACAAAACAAGTTTGCACACACAATTCAGGCAGGGCACAACAAAGACCAAAACAAACTCCTAAAAATGTCACAAGAAGGGGCGATATGAGCAAAGGAATATACCTTTACCCAGTCTTCCATATCTCCATCTTCAATCACTTCTAACACCTCATGTTCCTCAATGGTCAACTCATCTGGTTGAGAAGCCTGCAATGTAGGATGGTCATGGACAAAATTAAAAAGGTTAGATAAGGAGCAGATGTGAGCTGATCATGACAAAAACTGGGGATCAAAATATTGAAATGATTTTGAGAAACATGTTGAACATAAAAATTTAAATGCTGTAAAACTATCATAATGAAGTGAAGTTTTACTTTAAAAAACTAAACAAATAAAACCATAACAAAAACTGAAGGAACTGAATCCTCAAGAGGCAATGAGTTTCAGTGAACAGAACATGTGAGCCTGGGCAACATAGTGAGAGCCCATCTCTACCAATAAACAAATAAATAAAATTAGTCAGCCATAGTGGAACGTGCCTGTAGTCCCAGCTATTACTTGGGAAGCTGAAGTAGGAGGATCGCTTGAGCCTAGGAGGTTGAGGCTGCAGTGAGCCATGAGCATGCCACTGCACTCCAGCCTGGGCAACAGAGCGATACCCTGTCTCTGAACAAACAAAAAAGGAGTACTTCCTGGAAGCAGAGGATCCGGGTTCCAACTCCAGCTTCTGTATCAAGCTATTCAACTTGATGCATCCATTTCTTTAAAATGACAATCCTGCCATACTCTGGATGATGTGAGAGTCAATGTGGGATGAATAAGCATAGAATGGTATGATTTGGGAAGCAAAGGGAAAGGAGAAGGCACTGAATTGGAACTGCTACCAGAGGGCTGCCATGGACAAGCATGCAGTGAAAATGCAAAGAACTATGTTCATGAATTTGATGATTGTGGGTGCAGTGCCTAGGATTGATCTGGAATCACTGTAAAGCAGTGGCCAAAAGAAGAAAGTTGTAGGAAAGGAAATGACTGACATCAGTCATGGTTTGGATTTTTTATGCTCCAACTTAACTGGGGAGACTGGGCTGATCCACTTGCGTTCTACTGTACAAACTGCTAACTGTAATGGTTTCATTATCCCTGACAGCAGCAGTCCACCAGCATCAGCCACCCACATGTTGCCCTTGAGATGCCAAATCTGCGAGAAAACTCTCTGAAGTTCCACAGAGGGGCTGGAAAGTCCGTGTGGCTTTGCTTCCTAAGGGCCTTGCCTGTCATGTGTGATAGGCAGGGGCTGCTGGCTTCTGGCTTTCTAAAAAACAGTATTAAAAGCTTTCCGCAAGACCCAAGATCAGTTAAAACCATCACCTAAGACCATAAAGCTTTTCAAATCTCACAATCCCAAAGTGTAAAATTAACTCCAAGTTACACAAACAAAAATAAGGCAAAAAAGGGGTCATTTTCAAGATTCATTTCCCATTTTATGAACATTAAAACATTTCATCAAAACCCAGATTCTGGATGTTGTCATTAGCTCCCTGAGACAGAAAAATAATATTGAGGATGGCTGACCAGTCACAGAATACACCAAGGCCAGATTTCAAATTACCTCTTATCTCAAAATATGAGGAAAAAAACCCACTCATTTACTCTTGATAGCTTTTCCAGTGGAATTGCTTCACTACTCTGAAACCATACTACGCCTTGAATATGGCAGCAAAAGGCACTTTTGTAATAAAAATGTTTTCCATGGCAAGACCTAAAAAGTATCAACATAACCAGACATTAATGTGTGTGACAGCAAACCAGGGGAGGTAATACACTTTTAAATATACTGCTGCCCTTATAAAAAGCTATGAAGAGGCTGCATGAGGCGGCTCATGCTTGTAATCCAAGCATTTGGGAGGGTGAGGCGGGTGGATCACTTGAGGCCAGGAGTTTGAGACCAGCCTGGACAACATGGAGAAACCCTGTCTCTATGAAAAATACAAAAAATTAGCTGGATATGGTGGTGTGAGCCTGTAATCCCAGCTTCTAGGCTGAGGCTGAGGTGGGAGGATCACTTGAACAGGGAGGCAGAGGTTGGAGTGAACCAAGATCATGCCACTGTACTCCAGCTAGGGCAATTGAGTGAGACTCTGTGTCAAAAAAAAAAAAAAAAAAAAAAAAGCCATGGAGGTCTGTGCGTGTTTTTCAACACTGCAGTGACAGTTGTCCAATGTAAGCAGACACTAGCTTGATCATCCCATCCTAATGCAGTGATAAACAATTCTTTCACCTTACAGGGTCAAGTCCGTTGCATGGCAATCAAGACCTTGCAGAGTTTGGTCTCTGTGGGCCTCTTGACGCTTTGGCCCCTGCACACACTCCTATTCTCTGAGCATACCATGTTCTTCCTTGCCTCTGTGCTTTTATCAGGTGTTCTGTCCAGCAGGCTCCGTTCCCTCTTTCTTATCTGATGAATGGACTTAGATTACTGTGGGTTTAAGTCCAGCTTCAGTATGTTTTTATGGGCAAGTGACCTAAGATGTTTTTGAACCTGAGTTTTTTTTTTCCTACTAGAATATAAGCTCTATGAGGGCAGAGATTTTTGTCTTTTTTGATCAATGCTATATCCCAGAGCCTAGAAAAGCCCACAGCACTGATACATGGGAGGTGCTCAAGCACTATTTGTTAAATGAATGGGGTATCTGATAATATCTTCCTCATAGGGTTATTGAAGAGATTACAAATAAATAAATAAATAGTAGTTACGATTAATTTTGATTTGAGACCGAGTGTATGTTTTCCCAGACTACCCATGATGAGTAAGTTGCTCCTCCTTTTGTTCTCAAAAGGCTCTGAGCGCACCAGTAACACTGACTACCATGATGCTCTAGTGAGTTTGTACTTGTGAGCTTCCTAGTAGAAACACTTAATTAGATAGGGACATATTTCTTCTCACTTACCCCAAACTAAAGACAGTAAGTGAGCAGTAAATGGTTATTAAATACACACATGCTCTCATACTGTCTCTTTAAGTCCTAGTATCCAGTGACAACCAGAGTTGACAGTATCTCTCCAAATTTCCTGTATTTCTTTTAAAACAATATGCTTTTCCTGATTATATCATACATGCTCGTTGTAGGAAAGCTGGAAAATATGCATAATTGAGATATCATGGTACATACAATTTGGTATCCTACCTTTTAATTTGATATTAGGACATAAGGGTTTCTTCTTATATAGAAAAACTTTTTTTTTTTTTTTTTTGAGACAGGAGTTTCACTTTTGTTGCCCAGGCTGGAGTGCAATGGTGCGTTCTCGGCTCACCGCAACCTCTGCCTCCCAGGTTCAAGCAATTCTCCTGCCTCAGCCTCTCGAATAGCTGGGATTACAGGCATGTGCCACTACGCCCAGCTAATTTTTGTATTTTTAGTAGAGACAGGGTTTCTCTATGTTGGTCAGGCTGGTCTCAAACTCCCGACCTCAGGTGATCCACCAACTTCAGCCTCCCAAAGTGCTGGGATTACATCTGTGAGCCAATGCACCTGGTGGAAAAACTCTAATATAAATTTCAATAATCTTCATAATATTATATGTTATGGCTATAGTATATGAATGTCTAGTTTAATTATTCTCATTGGACTGCCAAATTTAATTTTTTTAAATTTATTTTTTAGAGGCAGGGTCTCACTCTGTCACCCAGGCTGGAGTGCAATGGTGTAATCATGGCTTACTGCAGTCTCGATCTCCTGGGCTCCAGTGATCCTCCTGCCTCAGCCTCCTGAATAGCTAGGACTATAGGCATGTGCCACCATGCCCAGCTACTTTTAAAATGTTTTTGTAGAGACCACGTTTTGCTTTGTTGCCCAGGCTGGTCTTAAACTCCTGGCTTCAAGTGATCTTCCCACTATGGCCTCCCAAAATGTTGAGATTACAGGCATAAGCCACCATACCCAGTCATGAGCTCTATTATGCTCATTGATGTCTCTATCAGAATGAGGGCAAGAGAAAGATTCATTTGTTCATGCCTTCTTTCTATCATTCAAGTATTCATTCCACAATTATTTACTGATGACCTACTACGTGCTCGGCATTGTCCTAGGGGCCGAAGACACACAGACAAGGTAAACATACAGAGACAAAATTTCTCCCTTCGTGGACCTTTAGTGGGGAGTCAGACAAAGAAATATGAAAACTAAGATTAAGTTTGGCTGGGCAGAAGTGCCATATATTATAAAGCAGTACTGTATGAAAGGACATTTTTGTATCCAAAACGTTTTTCTATATTATTATTTATTTCCTTTGGATGAATGCTAATAGGGTCAAAAGTTAATAACATTCTTAAGGCTTCTGACTCTAACCTTTTTTTTTTTTTTTTTTTTTTTTTGAGATAGAGTATTGCTATTTCACCCAGGGTGGAGTGCCATGGCATGACCTTGGCTAGCTGCAACCTCTCGGGTTCAAGCGATTCTCCTGCCTCAGCCTCCCTAGTAGCTGAGATTACAGGTGCCCACCACCACACCCACCTAGTTTTTGTATTTTTAGTAGAGACAGGGT